>CM040402.1:57167501-57222501 GCA_022702515.1 Ilyophis sp. 1 JC-2022
CGTGTGTATGTGTGTGTGTGAAAGGAAGGGGGGAGAGAGAGAGAGGATGGAATGAGTGAGTACAATCAGTAGTCTCTCCACACTTTTTAGTCTAATTAGTCCAGCTCTGAACCCAGTTCCACTAGATGTATTTCCCCACATCTTTGTAATTCTCTTTTCATGGCTCTCTAGAACAGGGGTTCTCAAAGTGCGGCCCTTGAAAACATTTTGCGCAGCCCGCATTAAGTCCACGTGAAAGAAAATACATATTATATCAGAAATCACTAATGGTCCATTTTAATACAGTACTGTCCCTTTAAATGTTTTACCGGCGGCACAGTGACTGGTGGCTCCGAGCAGCTAAAGCGGACATTACACTGTTAGCTAGTTATCAATAAGATTTGATAGAAGTTGGACTACAGTGTCTTATCTTCATTAATATTTACAGTATAATTGCTAGCTAGCTTAGTAGCCTATTTGATCAGTGTTGCTATTTTTGCGAGAGCTAAAGTTAGTTACTTAATTTATATTTCATGAGTGTATTTTTTTCTTGTGCGGCCCTCCATCCAATGCGGGCTCTCTTAAAGTCACCAAAACTTTGAGAACCCCTGCTCAAGAATAACCTAATAAACCCTCCCCGCCGCCAAAACCCTCTCTTTTTAGACTCTTAATATGGCCATTTTTATCCATAAAAAAAAAACTCCTGCTTTGCAGGTCTAGGTATTGTTATTACACCAATCAGGGCCTTGACTTGCCAGGCCGTGGACATCAGCGTGCATGAGGAGAATGACTGGGCCTCACGAGCGAGGCTCAATGGGCAAATCCGCCCGTCAAGACAAAGGTAAATCAAATGGATTCGTGAAAACCCCGAATGCCGTTTCAGATATCTATACTTAGGTTCACTATTCCATGCAGACTTAGAGAGCCTCTAAAACTCTGGGGGATTGTGGGTAAAAAACAAGATGACTAAGTCCCGCCAGAGCAGCGCAGTGATCTTTGATCGCAGAACATGGTTCTGAGGTCCGGCCAGCATTGTAGACACACAGGCGAAAGATCAACTTTCCTTCGGCCCATTCAACCGCTACGCCTGCGGTTCCAAGGGTGGGATAAGGTGACAGGAAGGGAGAGTGAGAGAGTTTATCTGAGAAACACGATGGCTGGGATGGGGGGGGGGTGGTATGAGTTTGAAATGTGTGTTGAAACTTAACTGTAAACAAGGTAACAGCAGAACTGCAGCGGCATCCAAGCTTCAGCCAAAAAAATTCAGGCTGGCCCCACTAACCTCCCTGCCCTCCCCCCCCCCCCCCCCCCAACACTGAGGTCCTGTGGTTTTGTCCCCAGTGATGAGAAGAGTACATTAGGCTAAACAAACACACAATGCCATTGAGTAAACCAGCTACACAATCCCACACAATCAGTAGCAAAACCCTAACACCGCTGCTACCGATCCATTTGTTTTCGGCAGAAATGCGCTACGTAAAACGTATTGCTAATAAATGGGAGAGGGCGGAGGAAATACACTTCATTTTGGCAAGCAGGACAATCGATATCTCCTACAGAATGCCCGACTCAAAATGGATCCATATGACTTTTCCCTCACCTCCACAGAATGGGCAGTTTTCTCCTTTGGCTCGTCTGTGATTTGTGTCGAATGAACAGGGAATGGATTGTAATTACCCACACAATGTCAAAAGTACACACACACACACACACACACACACACACACACACACACACACACACACACACACACACCTCGGTCCTTACTGAGTGTATCTCTGGAGAGGGCAGGAGAGCAGCGGAAGCCAGAGGTAGCAGACGCACAGAAACAGGACTCCGTGATACCTTCTGTGACCCTCCTGTTTGGCCACTATGACTTGGCGTGAGGGGTATTAAGTGCCCAGCGCGCCCGGGTTGATTTCCTGATCTACTTGCTGAGAAAGTCAATAGAACTCCCACGTCCCCCATTCGTTTTGATTTTTCTCACTAAGGCAAATTGACAGCTAATTCATCAGAACAGGAAGCTGTGGAAGCCAAGAGAAACCCCCCCTCCAACTTATTTGCAATGTACTTAGGCAGTTATTGTCGCAATGACAATGAGTATGCTAATAAACTAATATATTTTTCAGTTAAATAACTGATAATATGAATAGTTTTTATTTAACAATAGACAAATGCCATAAAGCAGACACTCAGCCTAAATATATATGTAAAACATCATAAAATAAGTTATAACCAATGTGAGATACATATTTTCCATACACACTGTACATAGCCCTCTTCTGCATTATCTCACTTAAACTACAGTCTACATTATGGTCTTCAATTTCATACTGTGAGATTTAAAAATAAAATGTATAAATTCTGAGAGTTCTGAAAGCATTCATGTTAAAGTAAGAGCACATTACTTTATTACAGAATGTTAGAATATTCTTATAGATGTATATTCTGTAATAGGAACCTTATTACAGAATATACATCTATAAGAATAGCAAAAACTAAAAATGAAAGACAATGTCCATAAAAAAAAATTCTGACAGAGAAACATACTGTACACACTTATTGCAAGATTTTAAAAAATAAGATCATCTAATTGTACATATTTAAATTTTTGGCTCTTCGCATTGTGTGCCATAATATCCTACTATAACAAATAAAGCAAAAGGCTGTTTTATGACCACACCACCATCATCCAAAGGCATTCCACACTGAAACTTCTTTTTCTCACAGGGAAATTCTGCTGTGGTCTCATCAGCAGACGGAACTCCAATGAACGCAGACCACAGTTTGAACCTTTCCTCATTCCCACAGACTCAGTTGGCTGCGATCCATGCCTGTACTATCATATGACTGGAGATCCCTCTCAGAGGTAGCAACATGGCTGGCCTTCACTGTCACTCACTGTCACTCACTGTCACTCACTGTCAATCACTGTCACTCACTGGCCCTCATTGGCCCTTACTGGCCCTCACTGGCCCTCACTCACTGGCCCTCACTCACTGGCCCTCACTGGCCCTCACTGTCACTCACTGTCATTCACTGTCATTCACTGTCACTCACTGGCCCCCACTGGCCCTCACTGGCTCTCACTGTCACTCACTAGCCCTCACTGGCCCTCACTGGCCCTCACTGTCACTCACTGGCCCTCACTGGCTGACTGGAGGCTTGATCAAGTTCAACTCACTCATAGAAACTGTAGGGGCAGGAACAGAAAAAATATAAAAATGCAGATAAAAAAATATATATGTATATGACAATATTAGCTTTTTAAATTAAAAAAAAAAAGGTAATGCACAGCTTGGGGAGATTATGCAGAATATAATGACCATCGCTTATAGATATTCTTTGGCGAATAACAAACCTTAACTGGGTTTAGCACCGTTGCTCAAAATGAGTTCTAAATACGGGCCCAGTCAGCCGACGGGAACAGTAGAAAAATGGCACAGATGTCCCAGATTGTCACATGAATGACCCGCAGTTATTCTCACTCATACAGCATCTCAAGCACATTTTGCCATTGGGGATCCAGCCCTTCTGGCAGCTGAGCGGGACAGTGTGGGTGGGTGGACGAGGGGGGGGGGGGGGACAATTTGGTCATTCTAAACGAAGAAGGCTTTCTTAAACCCCAAAGACACTCTATACCCAAAATCCTCTCTCAGGAGCCATCATGTGAAGAATTTCCCCTCCTCCACCCCTCTCCTTCCCTCCTCTTCTTCCTCTTTCTGTTTTTTAATAAAGCTGTTTGGTTGTCAGGTCTTTTCAGGCATGGACTCCCAGCCATGTGAAAAGTTAATCCTCAGTGCTTCTCCCTGGCTCTCATCTCCCTGGGAACCCCAGAGAACAGTCAGGCTCAAGGACGACCCTGACAAGGCTGGAGTGGGCGGCCCCAGACCCAGGCAGGCACTTGAGTGGCCCCATTCAGCCCCCCTGGCCCGCCTCTCCCGCGCCTGTCCCCTTCAAGCGGCTTTTGATGAGGGGACTGATGGACAGTGGGATTTTGGATTTACATCTTTAAGTGCTCATCAACTTGAAGGATGACAGTGTGCAAAATGGAGCTTTTAATGCGTTTCTCCTGCTTCCGTGACCCCACCCCCTCCGTACCCCACACACGTCCCGAACGCCCCCTTCCCAAGCGCTCCTTCACCCTCTTAAGGGAACAACCTACACAGACTTTCGACAGAGCCTGTCCGTCAGTGGCTACCTGATTCAAGTACACGATGGCTGATCTGAATGCTGAAATTCACTTAAAAACACGGCGGTCCCCCTTTTCCCCCCGCTCTCTGAGGTACTGCTATGTGATTTGGGAATACGTCATCGCTTTTTCGATTCCATTCCGGGACGCGGTTCTTACCACATCAGCACGACTGCACAAACTGGCGCAGAACTCTCTCGACAATGAGTACACCGGCAAAGGCGGTAGCAAGACGGGACGCTGACTTCTGCACCAAGGCGAGGCTTAACTTATTTCTTAGGAAGGGGCCGTTGATTTTTGTTTCTCCAAAGGATTCCACTTGCCCGTCCTTCCTGGGAGAACAGAGCTGAAAGCATCGCTCATACTGCAGTTACCAGAGAACAGCTCTGAGAGGCACTGGAAACAGAGACGGGACCAGCCAGGAATCTTAATCCTTCTCCCCTGTCCCTCTCCTGCTCATTCAACCTGCTCCAAATGGCCTTTCGGGCCTCCACTGTGCCGCGAGACCAGGCCCAGGGCCCAGAAATTAGTTTTGAGGGGAACAAGTGAGATTTCAGTTGTAGAGGTCAGCCAGACATTGTTCTGTCCAAGGGTTTATCTCAACTACAGCTGCGTCGGACAAAGGTCCGCTCGTTGCTGACAGAAACCCAAGCTGTGCTAGCTAAATTACTTTGCCGATAAGGTAGAATTAGCAGCGTTGTGATCGGAGAGCGGGAGGAAGAGGGCTTGTACAGAGAGAGAGGGAAGAGAGAGGAGGATTGGTGTCTCACAGTGACAGGCCAAAGAAGCATAAATCCGGTCTTAAATTGCACCACACATGCAAATCCCGGGGGCTTACTTTTAGGCGAGATTTTCAATAAACCAGAATTAAACCAGGGGGGTCTTAATAATAATACTAATAATACAAGAGCAATGGTTTAAAAAAAAATTAAAACACCATCAGCTTATTTTTGGAGTGATCAAATTTCAACACTGAAATTGACGATCCTGCAAAAAAAATCTGACAAAATAAATAAAAGTAAATGAAACAGCTGGAATGTGAAAAGCCAGTGTGATGTCGATCGCACACAATTACTTCACACCTGGTCGATATAAAGGACATATGAGACATCAAAATATAAGATTCCTCAAGTCTCTTCATGTTGAATGTATGAATGAGACGTAACGGGCCAGCTCTCCCTAAATCAGAGGGAGCGCTGTTGACCCTGGCGGGGCGTGAGACTGGGAGCAGAAAGGGTAGCGGGGCTTTGGTCCCGTCTCAGACAGGGTGCAGGGGCTTCACGGACACGGTAGCGATCCATCATGTGGGGGGATCTGAGCACTGGCAGAAAGCGCCCCCACCCCCCCCCCACCCCCCCTCCCCTGGCTGTGGCGGTAACAACACGCCCGCGTGGTGAGGGGCGCTGCTGCTGCGGTCAGCTCAGGCCTCGTACGGACCACTCGCGAGGAGACCTCTGTGTCCCGCTAAACCAACAAGCCTCTCCAAAAGCAGCAGGAGGCCTCATATTCTTTTCACCCCCCCCCCCCCCCCCCATTTCACCCCCCATTTCACCCCCCCATTGCATTGTTACCACTGGCCAGCAGGGGGTATTTATATTTAACCCCCCCAAACCATCACCACCCCATCCTATTTTTATCCTCTGGCACTGCAAAGCAAAACACTTAACATTCACACTGTTGTTTCAGTGAATACCTGTTACTGTTGGTTGTAGTAATGTCAAACGTAATATTAAAAAAATCCAGGCCCAGCACTATCTTGTAGAGATATAAGCCCTGTTTGTGCTGAAGGTTAAAAGTAAGCAGAGTGCAAAAAAAAAACAAGAGTCAGACTGGCGTGCTGTGGTCTGGATATTCCACAGCGCGTCTCGGAGAAGGGCATACCCACGCACTGGAGATGGTGCCACACGGGCTAACGGCCAGCCAGGTGGTCATGTGACACGTCTCAGAGCGCTTTTCTTTTCCAGGAAGATGTTGCGTCCCTTAGAGCGGCACCGGGTGGAGCGGTACCGGGTGGAGCGATTCCGGGTGGAGCGATTCCGGGTGGAGCCGCACCTAAGCCGCCGACGTCTCCTCCCCCCGTTTTGCGAAAGTGTGACGGAGTGCAGAAACATTGCGTGGCAGCCGAGGTAACTGTGATTAAGAAGCTAAGCATTGTCACAGAGATAAGGACAGACACATCGGTCACTGTTGCCCCGGCTTCATCCTGTCCAAGTCCAGGGCACAGCCACTTAATATTAACAAAGGAACCACATCCAAAGACATCAATCACTGTTAATGGGACAATGAGAACAGGCGTAAGGCTTATGTAAGTATGAAACAGTGGATCATCTACGCTTTTCTGCCCTGAGCAGAGTTAAAGGTACGACGAATGGTGAGGCGGTCAGATATCCATCTACAGTACTACTGAATATCTAGAAAGTGACAAAATTTCCAATTAATATACAAAAGTACATGTCTCAATTAAAATATTAAAATTGTGCTGACTATGAAAACATAAGACAATTATGTGGGGATGGCGACACGGCCATTCTATTCCTTGTTGACATTCTAACCCTAACCCTATAGACAGTGGTACTGCTACCTCAGTATACAATGAACAATAAGCCTTAAGTTCGTTACATAAAACCATGCTAAAATAAAGTAACAATTTTTTAAATAGTAACATAAATGACAATCCTCTAACCCAGAGATAGCCAACATGGTGCCCGCGGGCACCTGGTAGCCCGCAGGGACCACGTGAGTCGCCCGCGAGGCATGTTCTAAAAATAACACTAATCACCATGGAGATCTGTCTAAATAAAATTGTATTTAATTGTGTTGCTGTTCTTTTTAAATCAAAAACGCTTGCATTAATATAGATTTGAAAATGACAATATATAATATAAAATTACAAAAATGTTTTATGTATATATGAACTCTGACCTTCTCTGAAGTCAAAGTTCAATATTGTGCGCAAGACAAACCGCCATTGCTGAGACAAGGAAGCGGGCGCAGCTACGTTGGGGAGCTAGATGTGGTTTTTACCCCCAAAATAAAGAAAATAAAAGGTGATCTGTGCAACTTTATGTTATTCAGGAAGTTTGTATCAAACAAGTAGCCCTCCGTACTACTCAGTACCCTTGAAGTAGCTCTCAGTTTCAAAAAGGTTGGTGACCCCTGCTCTAACCTGTCCTATTCTGCATGAGCCCATTTAAACTGAAAATATCCTTGCCTACAATACTGGGATGGAAAGTATGTCATGGGCTGTTTTTTAATGTTGAAAATGTTTTTGTTGGAATTATATTATACTGGTCATACTAATACATGTATTGAATCTATATGGGTACAATGAATAAAGAAAGACTAATGAAAATTCCTAAGTAATGCATATTTTTACATTTTAATAATTCACTATATTAGCTATGAGAGGCATTTCGGTAAAATTTTTCAAAACACCTATGATAAGTTGATATTACTGACAGATGGCACTTTGACTATAATGTGCTGCATACTGTAACTAAAATTTAATTAAATGATTCCATTTCATTAGAGTTATTCAGGGAAACGTAGAAAAACGTTTATATACTTTTTTATGAGTTTACAATATATGCTGGCAATTTATTTAAAAAAATGTTTTTAGGGGTGGAAATACAAACAAGATTGAAACAGCTTTAAAGAACAGAAATAAACGTTAAAATACAAGGCAGAGACGGAGATGAATGTGAAAACTCGGTCCCACTGAAGAGTTTGAAAGATTTACTCAGAAGATTCATAACTGTGTGCTGGAGGAATAAAATCTTGTGGAAAGCAGTCACGTGAACAATTCTGCAAAGTGCACATCTCTGAGTCATCCCAATGACACTGGAGAGGATATCAACTAATAATTTAACCATTTCCAGTTTCTCTCCAAAATACAAATAAATGCAACCATTTTCAACCTCAACACGAGAATACTCTCATTGTGCTTGAGTTGTTGTGCTTGAGTTTTCTGGGGCTAATTATTGCAATAGACTTGGGGAAAAAATAACATAAATATATGATTTTAATGTCCAGAAACAGCATTTTTTTTTCTGTGGCCAGCCTCATGTCAGTAATGACAATGAACAGTGAATTTAGCAAGAGCCTTTTCCAACACATTTTAATAAGATATCACATGTTCTCATGGTACTGTAATGGTCCAAGCTGTTATCAAAAAAAGAAACACAGGCACACACACAAACACACATACAGGCGTGCACGCACACGCACACACACACACACACACACACACAAGCATGCGCACACACACGCACACACACACGCACACACACACACACAAGCACACGCACACACACACACACACACACACACAAGCATGCGCACACACACGCACGCACACACACACACACACACACACAAGCACGCGCACACACACGCACACACACACACACACAGGCGTGCACACACACAGGCGCACACACACACAGGCGCGCACACACACAGGCGCGCACACACACAGGCGCGCACACATACAGGCGCACACACACACAGGCACACACAGGCACGCACACACACACACACACACAGGCACACACAAGCATGCGCACACACACGCACACACACACACAGGCGTGCACACACACAGGCGCACACACACTCAGGCGCACACACACACAGGCACACACACGCACGCACACACACACACACAAGCACACACACAGGCGCGCACACACACACAGACACGCACACACACACAGACACGCGCACACACATACAGGCGTGCACACGCACACACACAGGCGTGCACACACACACACACACAGGCACACACACACAGAATAGGCAAGCAAAGTGAGTATTCTGCCTTTATTCACCTCTGAGAATGAAAACTACAGAGCCCAATAATAGCATGTTGGTGGGGATGTTAAAGTTACACAGACAGAAGCAGAGAAATGAGTGAGTGAGCACTGGAGACCCTAGACAGGCCAAAACCTTCCACCCTGCGGTGCTCTCTCAGTCAAACAGGGCCTGGCAGCTGCCCAAAGCAGTGCCAACGCCTAGCTGGTACACCTGTCACCACCAATACTCAGGTATCCTCCCAGAATCACTCATCTCTACACGTCCAACCTGCCAAAGAACCCACGCTCGGCTATAGAAATCCAGAGCATTACAGACACCTTTCAGAGCAGGGCTCACAGGGTGTCCATGGGAAAGAGAACGAGCCGCAGATTAAAGAGTGTGTGTGTGAATGCAGCCAAATTTCCAAGTGAAAGCATCAATCTAATTAACAACATAAACAACTTGGACAAATATCGTTATTTACCCTGGCAGAGAGCAGTATGACTGTCTGCTGGGCCCGCAGGACACGGCACAAATGATGTGCTAATTCATCAGCACACTCATGACTGATGGCTTTTCACAGGCAAGCAAGGAGAAAATTGGGCAGGAGGTACCTGCTCTTGGCAACTGTGTGTGTGTGTTAGTGTGTGTTTCTGTGTGTGGTGTGTGTGAGATTTTGTGTGTCAGTGTGTGTGTGTGTGTGTGTGTGTGTGTCTGTGTGAGTGAGCGTGTCTGTGTGTGTCTATGTGTGTGGTGTGTGTGCGTGTGTTATAAATGTTAAATGAATGTTTGTAAACACATCAGTAATAGCAGAGTTATCATAATCAGCACAGCAACTTTATTAAAGAGCATACAGGCCTAAAAAAGTGACTCTAGGCTACATTAGAGCTCTGCTTAATTCATTCTAAAATTACAAATAATAAATAATAAATACACATAAATATAAATATGAAAGCGCCCTTTGATCACATCTCCCCATTGACTCTTTCTCAAGATAACTTTCATCTTGGCATTAGATTAATTAACAGATGCCGGTAATGAGTTATTAACCAATGAAAAGGCATCAATGCAGTAATCAATCTTGACGTTTAATTTGCTGCCCGTTTCCTCATTTTCAGCGCTAGTGTTGGAGGGAATAAATTGACGATGTTGGAGCAGACAAGAGATGTAAGATATTTGTCTTCAGCAGCTCCTAAAAGCTGCCCCAGTGTTTCTACAGCGACAAGCACCATATGTTTAATATTAGGTGTAATCTGTTCCACTGGAGTGCTCTGAAAGTTTGGGAAAATTGGATTAAATTGGCTAATAGTATGTTTTAAACCTACATAAAATGGAAGTGAATGGAAGAAATCACGACCAAAACTTTTATGTTATTTATGATATTTATTTTTTAATACGTACATTTTGTGTATTCCGCCCCCCCTCCCCCAAGACAAATAATTTTGATAAACAATTTTAAAAACCACACGGTCATGGTCAATAGTTTATTTAAATACCACAGGGTTGCTACTTACTTCATCACATGCTGATGTGGGCATATAAGCATGAATAACAAGGCAAGGTTACATTATTCAGATTCGCATAGTTTTTATATGTTTTATCAACCATATATTTCACTCCAGAGAAATTATATTACATCAACATATTGTTTTGGATTAATGATTTATGGCGTACTGTGTGATCCAAGTGAATTCAAGCACAAAATCACCAAGAGATCACACAACCACCATTCACCCCCCCTTTGCAGTATCGCAATGTTGGGTATCGCAGTATTTAAGCTTGCTGGGAATATTTCCACCGTTTACAGTGCTTCAGACTTGACCTGGTTGCCTACAGTGCTCATCGCACTTAATTCTCAGCCTGATTTGATTTGTTGGAGATGCTAATGAACCAGTTACCCTGATAGTTTATATTATATGACATGTTCTATTAATCTACCACGTTGAAGGCTTTTGTGGTGCACTCATTTCTGTCTCTCGATGCGTAGATGTCCGTTCTTAAGATCACTTAATTTTACCCTAATTGCTTTCCCCTCCATTCTACATGCATTCACAACAGGGCATTGAATCTTAGATAATTGAGACTCAGTACAGGTAACAGACCTGCGTGCACCAAAAGAGAGGAATCGTTTCCCCTACTTTCAGACACCGAGCTCTTTGATTGGCCCATAGTGAACATGCTAGCCCTCTGATAGAGCAGTTCCTGTCCCTATCAGCTCGGGTACCTTTGCGTTCTTTGGCCCCCGCGAGATAAAAACACCTCCATAGACAAACAGACGAGACAAGTTGCGAACTGCACCCAGCGAGCGCTATCTTGGCTCAAGCTCTGCGGCTACGCAATGTGACACAAAAGCAAGCAAACATGGAGGCCGAAAGGTAGGGTCAGGACAGATAGTGTCAGGGCGGGGCACGCTGTGTGAGGACGTTAGCGGGGAAGGACAAACAAAGCCAAAACCGCTGGTGTGAAAGCTGGCTGTCAGGGAGGGATCAGAGGACAAAGGAATCCTGCAGAAATATGAGGAGCACCATCGAGAGCTAAGTGTCCGTCACGTAGACACAGAGAAAAGAGAACACATCTACCCCAAGTATCGCTAAGTCAATAGGATTGTAAATATGAGAAATGGCAGGCACCAGCATATTTTTTTTGTTGATCAAATGAATAATGCCGATATGGAAAAACACTCTGTGCCGTAAGAGCAAACAGAAAGTTTGCGTTCCTGACAAAGTCATTCCAAGGTCACCGCTGCACACCCTTTGAAGCCGGGGAGACGAATGACAAATCGTTGACAGGCTCTATCCTCACACAATAAGACATGTTATGTATGAGGGAGTACCATATGTCAATTCTCAGAGCTCGACATGGTTCTGCTGTGTGAATAGATAGTAACAAAGTAACACCGTATCTGCTACACAAACCGGCTAAAAAGCCCACATAGGTGTCTCACCAACTGGCTAGAAGCAAACAGCACAGACCCCATCGACCAACTGCGCTAAATCAATAGCAAGTTAGTAATTACACTGTGTGGAACCACACTTTTAATTGTCTGGACTTTTATTACAGTCAATACGTTTTATCTGTGCAAGAGACGGTATGAGTATGTGTCCCCGTGTGCGCATGTGTGTGTGTATGTATGCATGTATGTGTGTGTGTATGTATGCATGAGAATATGTGTGTTTGGGGGTTGAAAGTACTTTTTTTTTTTTCTTCTTCATAGCAACAGATTCAACAAATTAATGTATTTCTGTTCATGATAGCAATGGCGAATGTTGAGAAAAACACAGGAAGACGGTAAAGGCGAGGTTATCGGTATTAGGTGCTGGTGGTGCCGCGATGAGGCACACACCAGAAACAGCAAAGCTCGAGCAAGGTTACGGCAGAAGAGGGTAAACACCATTAGTTCTCCTTTTGAAGGCACTCGCTGTTTGTTCTTCACCTTTTCAAGATTGTGTGGTGAGAGAGTCCCTTCGTCAGAAGAAAATAAAGTTGCTTTAATGCCATGTGTGAATCACAGTTTCTCTGTTGTGGTTACAGCGTGTGAAACAACACTTTCCCAGCTGACTCACCACAGGTCCATTAGCCCTTATGTACATTAAATCCCTCCTTACAAATTACCCTCTTCAATCGCGTCCAATTAGTAGATTGTAAGTCAGCATTTATTTTAAATATCGAGTGGAATTTCTCCTCAAAAAACATTGTGTGACAAACATCATCCTGAAAGAAAGAGAAAAATGTCATCCTCAGAAACATCTTTTCCAGAAATGATATCTATAGTATATATATTACACCTAACAGGAAGCCCAGTATACAACATGGGCATTCTCAGTTTATATGCATTCAGGTTATAGGTCAACAGGGAACATTTAAAGGGTAAAAGAGGATAATTAAATGCATTTGAATGGATTTCAGTGCAGTGTGATGGAGACTGTGCTGTTTTAGAAGCCATTTCTTTGATCTTTCATGGCTGTGACTAGCGAATCTACCCATGACCATGCATGCCGGCGGCCGACCGCAGCGGTCACATTCGCGGTCAGTCACTCTGACGTTGACACTGACTCCAGACATACAGCATGCTTGCCATCCTTTTTTTGCGAGCCAGCCTAATGACTATAACAAGAGTGTGTGAGCGTCCCCCCCAACATCACAGCTTCCCCGAGCACACCTGAGAGAAATGGAGTCTCAAGAGGGGATCCCCAACATTATCCATCCAGCCAAGCCTAAGGAGGGGTAGAGCAGGGCCCGGCCTGCTGATACAATGCCCAAATTCGAGCGGGAAAGCCCACGTCAATACTTTACATCTCGACTGGAGCCGGGCCTCAATAACAGCGCGTCTCTGAGCCGACAGGAAGCTGGTTGAAAGATCTTCTCCAGGCTCCCCGGCAGGGGGTTAAAGAGGCGTGCTGATTGGATCAGGCTGTAAGGAGGCCAGCGTTATATTATGTTGTGATAAAGGGGAGCATAATGGTTTTTAAATAGATGATTGTGACTCTTATTGCGAGTGTGGTGGAGGAGGCAGGGAGCGGCTGAATGGATGTGGCCTGCAGCTAAACATCTCCTAGATTGAGCTGTCCGTCTCGCTGAAATGAATCTAAGTTAAAACACCTTGCCACCGCCGTCGCCCCGGGGCAGAGCCGGCTCTCCGCGTCTTCCACCTGGACCGCTCTCATTACCCATCGGCCAGCAGACGTCGGCGCGAGGCCCATCGTCTCGGGCCCGGAGAGTAATGGAGCTGAACTCTGTCACCGATCCCAATGCAGCGATCCCTTCCCGCCCCTCCTTGCGTTCAGGCACACTGTACATCCCTCGGAAGCGGCGTGACGCTGGCCGCTTATTTTATGCTCAATGCCACTCAGTCTGTTGTCTGCTGAAAGCGAACGGAACGAAGTACACAATGAACCCAAGACGTTACACTGCACTGCATTACCTGTGTTTAGCAGAAGCTCTTATCCACAGTACATTTTTTATTTTTTATTTATTTTTTTACAAACCACCCGTTTATACAAGACACACTTATACAAGATTCCCCTGGTGTAGTATAACAAAAAAAAAATCTGTCAATCTTGGAATCTGTCTTTTGAGGTTAGAGCAGCTGGATTTAATTCACGTGGTGAGATCGTCGTGAAGTTTTAAAAAAAATTCTCCAAACCATTATATGACACTGCACTGCTCCAGCATTCTTGTAAACCAGTTATATTAACAGTTGTGAGGCCCCCCCACCCCCCATCCCCCACCCACCACCCACCCACCACCAAAAAACTTCCTGCTTTCACGTGCAGCTCATTCTCAGAGCTGTCTATTTGTCTAAGGCCAGGGGTGGCTGGATGACGTAGCCCTTGCCGGGTCCTCAGAGAGCTGTGCGATGGCTATCGATGGCTGGCTGTTATGACTACCAGTGATAAGGGCACAGAACCCAAAGGCTGGCTGAGAAAAGCAGACAGGATGTTTCTGGAACAGTACAGTTCTGGTGGCAGAATTTGACGGGGGATTTTGCGCAAACTACCTTGCTGCAAAAAGCAAACAGCAAATAATTTCAGGGACTATTTTCAATCAACGTATACTGTACAGGAAAGCACAGAATAAAATCAATGTAGTAACAGTGACGGTCCCTTTTCATCAAACATTACAAACCACGCCACTAGTATGCCGCTGTTCTTGACTGAATATTACAAACCACGCCACTAGTTTGCCGCTGTTCTTGACTGAACATTAAAAACCACGCCACTAGTTTGCCGCTGTTCTTGACTGAACATTACAAACCACACGACTAGTTTGCCCCTGTTCTTGACTGAACATTACAAACCATGCCACTAGTTTGCCCCTGTTCTTGACTGAACATTACAAACCACGCCACTAGTTTGCCCCTGTTCTTGACTGAACATTACAAACCACGCCACTAGTCAGCCCCTGTTCTTGACTGAACACAGTTAAAACCACATGAAGTTGTAAAGCACATCGATGTGCAAAGCTAAATTGTTGAGTAGGCCCCAAGTTACATAAAAAAAAAAACTAAAGGAAAGAAGAACACCAGGGTGTGCGTACATTTGAGCTGAAATGTGAGCATTGTGTGGGGCCATGTTATAGTCAACAGTTTTCTGGGCCGAGAGACAGTCCATTGATGAGCTCCATTAGTCGCGATTCCAAGTAAAACCGCTTAAGAGGACGTGTAGCTTTTGGAGACGAGCCGCGGGTTCTTTAAAGGTCTAGTCATAATATGAACTTTACAAAGGAAACTTCTCCGTGGCACAGTGCCACAAAGCGTGTGCCTGGGCCGCTAATTGTAACGTGTTTCTCTCACACGGCTTCTGGGGGCGACGAGCTGAAAATCTTCCGGGACGGGAAATAACCCGCCACGCGCACAATGGCGGGGTCTGAGCATTCATGCAGTCCGGTCCCTGTGCCGGCACACAGGAACCAGCTATTGTGAGGGAATGCATTGGCCGCTGTTACCCCAGACCAGCTTCTCGTGTTCTTTCTCAGGAATTGCCTGCAGTACCAGTTGCATCCAGCAGGAGGTGATGGAAACATCCATGCATCATCCTCATGTACAACAGTTCAGGCACACTGCACCCCATTTTACCAGGGTGGCAATTCTGCGACTTTAGCAGACACAATCATTTTTCTCCATCTGATTAATACCAGGACTTTATTCAAATACATAATTACGTATATAAATGTGTAATGCATTATAGAGCCGACTATGTGGGACCTGCAGCTAAAGATATTAAAAGCACACTGGGCTTCTCGTCTGATCAGCTGTGAGGAAAATCAAGAGTCACTTAATGAGCTTACTGAAGCAACTTCAATATCCTCCAATGTTATGTTGAAATGAAAATTAATAGTTCAATAGAGATCCATGAAAGAGCCACTCATCTTCCGTTTCCATATCGCGTGGCGTGACCAAATGACCGCATTCAGAGGGACGTGGGTACGGGAGAAAAGCTGATCTCTTCAGTAATCAGAAACACCATTAAGGATTTAGAAAATTGGCAGCACTAAAACACAAAAATTCTGTTCGAAAACTGAACCCAATCGCGGCGAGAGTGAGAGAGACGGAGTGCGCAAAAACGGAGCGAGCGTCGTGCCTCTCCTCCACGGCCACATCTCGCCTGGAAACGAAGAGTGAAGCGCTGCCGGGTTCACTTACCTTTTCCGAAAGTCGCCATCAACCAGGGCCTCCTTTGACTCGCCGCTTTTAATTTCATCTAGCTTTACTTTTCATAGCAAACACAGTCTAAACAGGGTTTCGTTCAAAGTAGAGGCGAAAACAACTGTGGAGCTAACTTGGACTTGTTATTTAATTTATATATTTTTTAAAAAATTCCTGCCCCCTTTTCTCCCCAATTTGGGATGCCCATGGGAACTATCTGTGACGCAACCCATGCCGCCATGGGACTGACACTGTGATGGGACCCACGCTGACCGGATAGTCGCTCACTGTTTACCTATTGAGCTGTACGTGAATGGTATTCCTTGGACTCTAGTCTGTGCAGGCCTGACTTATTTACAACGGAGTGAAAACAATGAGCGGAAGTGACATCACCTGCTTTGGAGGAAAGCACATGCATGTCTATGCTCTCCTGAATCAACAACAGAGTTTGTTATGAGCACTGCAGCGTGAGCATGATTGGCCATCCCAAACTGGGGAGAATTAGGGTGGCGAAAAGCATCAAATAAATGAAATAATTAAACACAAAGCTCTGGGTGGTATTTCACGAAGCAGGATTACTGAGTTAGCTGGATAACTGCGCTGAGTAAAACCCGGAACCGTCCTAAATCTGGAACATGGACAGAAGTAAAAAGAAAGGTTTTACCCAGTGCAGTTATCCAGCTAACTCAGTAATCCTGCTTTGTGAAATACCCCCCCGGCATGTCCTTTTTTCCAGTCCTTGCGGCCCTATGTCTTCAGAAAAACTCACCTCCCATCCAAAAGTGGTGTCTTTGACCGCGACGCTCAGCGTTCCATTGTACGGTCCGAACCGTTCCCCAAGCCTGATTTTGGCTTTGGCCCATATCCCGAGGCCCGCCCCTGGGACGGAAGACTCTCTGAGCTCCAGGTCGCCGGGAATGGGAATGTCGTCAGGAATGTAGACGGGCACTTCATAGGGGGAGCCCTCTTTGGGGGTGAAGTCTTGGTTGTTAGGGAGGGGGGACGGGGGCCCGACGGGGATGGGGGACATGATGCTGTCTTCCGTCTCCTCTTCGGCGCTCTCTCCGGCGGGAAGCCCGGGGTCTCGCTCGTACATGTTATCCGCTGCTTCACTGTCATCTGTAACACAAGAGCGAGCACAAACAGAGGGAGTCAGCCTTCACCATACTCCTCCTCATCACTGACCACAACCCGACCTTAAGCAGCAAGGGAGGGGGTTCTCGCCATAGACCGTAAAAAAATATGGACAAAATCACTGCTGTGTCACCCATTGCCTTCCCATGGGCTCGTAAAAACCGCTTTGACGCTCCGGAAGTCAGGCGGAAGTAGCTTTCATGGCCATGTTGTACAAAGACAGTCTGCGCAGTAGGGAGAGCATGTGACTAGGAGGTGCCGCAATCTTCCACGGATTGGTCCAGAAAAATGTTTAAAAAGCATACAAACGACGCAATAGCATAACAAATCGGCACATGGGGAGACATTAGACAAAAAAAAGCACATGTTCTGGTGGGAAAAATGTATTGACTTGGTTAATAATTGACTCGTATTTTTACTGCATTTGGTACCATTCACTTGCATTGAAAAACGGGCCTGAAAGACCTTTACTGGGGCCAGCCGTACTGGCGCCAGTGAGCAGTGCTCGCAACAAGACCAGGAAGTGAGCTTAAAAAACGAAGCCCGGTTTTGGCCCCTTGGTTCTAGCCCTTTGCCTCCGTGGGTGGACTCGTTGTGATCATGTCGGGCTATCCTGCATCACGTGGCGGGTGAGGGAGGGGCTCGCTGCTGGAATCGAGTATAAACGGGCGCCCTAATCGGCAGTGTGCATCATAAGCAAATCAAACAACCCACAAACCAGCATGGCTCATTTGGAACTACTCGTTTGCATTTGATGTCACTCACAACAAGTGCTTCACCCAACTTTCCCCTTATGTTTTTAGCGGGCAAAGCACCGATGCCCGGCCTCCACGTTTTGCGCAAAACGAGTGCAGAACACACCCCCATTCGGTCATGGTCGGGAGGCCTCCCGCTTGCAAAACGAGTCCACCCCATCACACGTCCTGTTCCCTGGTAAGCCTGGAGATCCTCTGCGTGGCTCGTGATTGGCTGGACACCTCAGAGCATCACCCTGGGGCGGAAAGGCTGAGACTCTGGTGATGTATGCCTTACGACTCCTGTGTTCCGCAGAAACCTCCCGGCTCATAATACCGGTGGACAATCGGCGCCATTCAGTTAAAATCACTGTCATTTCCTGCGGTGTCATCTTTCACATAATGGGCTGAAATGACCCACTTGTCCCCAGCCAGTACCCCTCATCACATTTTTCTTTTAGTCACCTGTGTTTATTATTATTCTGGGGCTGGTAGGATGACTGTTAGCCGTGAGGAACAGACATGGAAGGGGCAGGGGTTTTTGGGTTTTAATGTACACTAGTGAATTACTGCGCGCAATCTGGATTTCCAAATTAGTCATTTTTCACCTGATGTGAGCAGAAAATTTGTTGGAAAAAAATTTATTCAGCTTCTTGTGATGCAATGTTATTATTTTTTTAGACAAATTAATTGCTTGATAAATAAAACCAACTTTGTTATGGATATCGTGCCTCTGCCTTTTTTGTTGCCAAAATGAGAAACAAGATGGTTTTTATTGTATAATTATAGACAGATAATATTTTCCCTCTGAGTCAGTTTGAGCAACAAGAAAAACATTCTTTATAAAGTTACGAGACAGTAAGACCCTTGTAGAAAGCTGACTGACTGTTTATAGTGTAAATTGAAAACAGTAACAGGGATGACATCCCCTGCGTGTGTGTGTCAGTTCAAGGGGAAGACATGAGCAAATCACACTTGAAAGTGGAATGAAAGGTCCAGACCACAAACGGCACCTCACCGCCAAACGCGCGAGAGGAATCACACGCTAAACACTCCTCGTTTTCTAAAGCGAGCCCACACAAAACATCACTTTTCCCGTCGCCTAGGCTACAGTGGTGTCAGTGCATGGACAGACTCTGTGTAATTTGTAGATGCACCACTGCAGTTTTCTCTCCAAACACAAGACCGGCAATCACAGTTAACTAGGCCGCAATTACTGCGGGACTGCTTCCAACATCCCCCCCCATACCCGAGCCACTCACCAGCCAAGAACACAACTTTGAACACAACTTTTATTACTCAAAAATATTTTCTGAATTAAGGTCCATTTATTCGTAAGCAAATGAAAAACAAAATGTCTCTCCACTCTCTCTGATGGATGGCGCTCTTATTGTCACACATTACATGGATATGTGACGGATCTCAACCAGAATCTCTTCTCTATTCAGCCATTTATCTCAAATGGCATAATCATCAGTGAGAATTCCTATTGGTTACTCTAAATTGTTTTACAGAATATATTTTCTCAGAAGATTATCTACAGCACTGTACTGTAAAAATACTGGCAAATGTATTATCCTTAATCCTTAATTAATGGTATTGTAATCAAAGATATTGGGATTCAATTAATGATTAGCTTTTCAATACAAACATTTTTCTGTTATGATCAAATTAAAGGACAAATTCAAAAAAGGATCATTTCCCTATAAGGATGGACTAATGAGGTATGTTAAGTGTGTTCCTGAACCAAACAAGGCGTAATTTAAAATGGTAAAATATGAATACAAGCAATGAGTCTGGCAAAGCTGACCATGCCCTAGAGTTTCCGGGAAATGTCTCACATAAAACCCCAACAGTAAAACGGAGCGTTTTATGACACATGTCTGCGTCATTTTGAGGGAAAAGTACAGCCTTAACCATTTTTTTAATGATGAGAGTTCTATATGAGCTCCAAACCAGCCAGGCCACAGTTAAGGGGGAAACATGTGGACCAGCAGAAGCTTCCCCTCAACACAGATCAATTAAACTTTTATAACCACTGCCTATTTGCTGCAGTTTTCAAGAATCAAAAGTGCTTTCACCCCATTAAACCCCCTCCCCTACTCACTTCTTTTGGCACCTAATCCTTTAACTACAATTTCAACAACTGAAGGCAGGGTTGGATAATCTATTAAACAGTGTAAAACTTTACCAGCAGGATCAGAACACACAGATCACGATGATACTGAGCAACTATATATATACACACACACACACACGCGCGCGCGCACACACACACACACTCACACGCGCACACACACTCGCACGCGCACACACACTCGCACGCGCACACACACTCGCACGCGCGCACACACTCGCACGCGCGCACACACTCGCACGCACGCACGCACGCACGCACGAACACACGACACTCGCACGCACGCACGCACGCACGAACACACACGCACACACGCACGAACACACACGCACACATGCACACACACACCTCTTATTTTGATGAATAAAACACCATATATTGCATAGGAGAGACAGCTCTGTTGAGTTTAAAAAATCTGTGAGCATTAAAGATACTTGTGGTTGTGCATTAAAGATTTTGAAACTCAGTCCTGTATTAATAAAAATCATTGAGAAAAACAGTGTATTTAACAAAACAGCTTGAGACAAAACCTCACTATTACACTGTGGTGTTCTGGCAGAAGAGCCCAGTCGTGTTCGACCACAAAGTTTGGGAGGGAAAAAAAAAAAACAAAGGCAAATTGAGGATAATAATTAAGAGGCCAGCGAAAGGGAGGCTAACGTATGACATTTTGAAAGAGTGGAGCTGTGTTGGCTGAGAGAGAGAGACAGAGACAGAGACAGAGAGAGAAAGAGAGAGAGAGAGAGAGAGAGAGAGAGAGAGAGAGAGAGAGATGGCGAGCCTTGCAGACGAGGCCGATGTTAGCGTTGTCTCCCAGAAGGTCTGTGAGCTGACAGATAGTGCGTTCCTTTCCAGGAAGATGTTTTTTTTTTTTTGTCTTTCACAGAGAACTATTCATCCTGAATACATCGGGGGTCAATCATTAATTCACACCTTGGGGGTCCCCCTCCTCCTCGCTCGCCCCACAATGATTCGCTTGTTCAGCTTTGTTATTGCACGGGAAACTACCGTGCAGCCGGGTCTGTGACATGAAGGCATCACATTTATTTGATGAATTGTAAAGGCGTTCCTTAAACAGCCCTTCTGTTATTGCAAGTCGCGCTTGAAAACAAAGAAACACGGGGTACGAGCGGGGTGCCCTCACCCTCCGAGGTGTTATTCTTCTCGTACTCGAGAAGAGGCGAATGGGGTCAGAAGTTGTCTCAACGAAAAACCATCCGCCCAATCACCTCGTTCTTTCGTCAGCACCTTTCTAACTCCTCCCTCGTTTTTCTGCTGTTTTTGTCGTTATGTATGTAACACACCGCACAAGTCGTTTCCTTGTGTTGTGTCCAACAGTCAATCATTCAAAATGAAATACAAAATCTGTATGACTTCTGATAGAAGACTCCGTCAAACCTCATAGTAATTAATAGTAATAATAATACAAATCTAATAGTCAGAAACAATAGAATACTCAGCAGAAGAGGTACTCAGTAGAAGTCAACTAGTCTACATGTAAAAACATGGCCAGCAGCAGAATGATCTACACCAGCGGTCCCCAACCTTTTTTGGGCCACGGACCGGTTTCACGTAAGACAATATTTTCACGGACCGGCCTTCAAGGTGTGGGGGGATAAATATGATGAAATAAAATGATACGACTGATGGTTCCTTAACTTCACATACAGAAGCCTTTTCTCAGCAGAAAGGAGAAAAGAAAGGAGAAAAACCTGTCTGCACATTATTAAACTCTTTCTAAAATTTCACCATAAAAGAAGCTTGTATCTAGGGAAACGCACACATGCACACACATTCACAAACACAAATGCAATATTCCTTCAGTCCAAATATGGGAATAGGTTACCGTAGCGAGAACATAAGCATGACAGATATGAAAAATGAGCAGACTCTTGTGCAAGGACTTCAAAACATTTAATGTTGGGCCGACGAGGGTGTTCTAACGCCCTGCGCTGGTTAATCTGACGCTCATGGTCCCAATAATCCGCCAACATGGTCCCACTTATAGAGTTATGGGTGTCATTAGGGCCTCAAAAGAGAGCAATCTTACCTGTTACTCTTTAATCAGACCTTTGATGATTTTTATCTTTACAAAAACTCTAATCTGGGCTGATTTTTTAGGGAAAAAAAAAACGGCCAGAAAAAAATCAAAAGCGCATGAATCAAGACAAAAAAAATTAAGATCTCTGCACTTTCCCTGTTCCGTGTTTTTTTATACATTTTTTTTATAATGGTGACGTAAAAAAAGGGGGGGTGGGTGGACACTGGGGACAGTTGACTACAATATTCAATATGCTTTCCAGAAACACACACTGTTTCCCCCAGTAAAAACAGCAGGGAACATTTCCAAGTAACACTTAAAGTAGCAATATTGCTTCTCCAGTACGGCAAAGAGCCAGAGCGCAGGGCCTAGATTAAAACCATGGGCTATCCCCAGTGTGTGTAAAAAGAAACTTCCACTAACTCATTCCTATTAAACACCATTCCCGCTGCACTTGGCTCAGGTGCTCTCCAGGTGCCAACCAGAGGGGTTGTCCATCAAAAGCCTCGGTTTAAAGGTGAACTGACCTTGACCACTTGCAGGACAGAGCTACGGTGATCTTCACGGGGCTCCTGCTTATTCCTACAGCTGTAGTGAACACGGTATTCATGTGCGGACGTGGGGGCCAATTCACGTTCACTGTCCCCCATGCTTCATGCGTTTTGTCAGTGTCTGTTGTGGGGGAAAATAAACTCTGGGCGCGACAGTAAACGCGTGACGGTAAATGCGCTCATAATCCGAGCCAAAACAAGAAATGCCTCCGAGTGCGAAAACGAGAAAGTTCTCAAGCAAATCGTTCAGGTTGATCAAGTTGGTCCTTTTATTACCACTGCCGAGTGCTCCATTGCAGTAAACGGAGAGCTTTCTGAGCCGGTAAGCTATGGTCGAGCTTCTGAAACCTCAAGCCAAGAGCTGCTCTGACACCTTCTCATACCCGGCCTACTCTTATAGGATATAGATGATACAGAATATATATAGACATTATCATTATTTTTATTATTATTTATTTTTTAAGCGCCTATCCCTGATTCTGTTCCTACTCCAGCCTGTGCCTCTGCCCCAGTTCCTGTCCCTCCTCATGCTCACGCTCCTGTTCCTGTGTGTGTGTGTGTGTGTGTGTGTGTGTGTGTGTGAGTGTGTGTCTGCTAGCTCTCTTCTGCAGCTGTTAGCAGGGCCGTGACTGCTGTGTGAGCTCTACTGTCAGCCCCACTGATTGCCATTCTAGTCAGTCTAGCTCCCTGGGGCCTTCTACCCGGCCTGCAAAGACATTTATTAACACGGCAGATTAATAGCACTGGGAAAAGACATTTTTGCAAACATGATAAATATTAATAATAATCAATAGCAACTTACATTTGCTAAATTGAGTTACAAACATCACCCAAGGGGAGGGACTGTGTGATGTCCTGTGTTCAAACAGCAGGGCCGAGAGCTATCGGAGTCGCACGCAAGAGACCCGAAAAAAGCATCCAGCGAATGTTGACCAGCAGGACCGGACCCAGGGTTTGGACACAGCAGAACATGTTATCATGTCTTCGTCATTTCTTCCGCTACTACAAGTTAAAGATTTTTATAATTTTTTTAAACTGTGCTCTTAAATTTATTCTGTGTTGAATACCCCTTTTATTACACAACGGTGGGTCATTAAAAGTGCTTTGCGAATTCTTGTGCAGAATCTTGTTTTTACGAGTAAAATTATGATTAATTATCATGACTGACAAATGCGGTTACATACACTAGGTAGAAATCTTAATTAAATCATTTAATTAATTACTAAATGTAACGCTACATCTTATTGCTATACTATATGACCTAATACAATCTGTCATAACTTTGCTTTACACTCTCCAGGAGCAGTTTACGAATTATAATTAAGAACCTGTGTCTGCGTAATACCTTGCTAATAACGGAGGACCTGCCGCTGTATTTACGGTGGGAGTGTGCTTGGGGAGCGGGGAATTTGCATGTATGGCCAACGCCACAGTGATTTCAGAGGAGCTTTTCCACTGCCTACGGCTAACTGACGCGGTGAGGTGCATTCTGGGATGCCGTTGTCATTTTCATGAAAGCTCACTCATTGTGAAAAAGGCTTTATTTTCTTCTTGTTTTGCAGGGATGTGATTTGGGCCCCTGTAACATCCCCTCATCTCTCCGCTCTCTCTCCTCTCTTCTCTCTCGCCGCTCTCTCTCCTCTCTTCTCTCTCGCTCTCTCGCTCGCTCTGCAGGTCCACGGGCTCGGGGAAAAGCATTTCCACTTGCCCTCAGGCACAGGCTTCGGCTGCAACACCGTAGCCAATCGCCTCTCTTTCAGGAAAAATTCAACCTTTCCCTTTCCCACATCCCCCACCACCCCTCCTCCTCCTCCTCCTCCTTCTCTCACTCTCTCTCTTTCTTGCTTCCCGCTTTCTCTTTCCTTCTCTCTCTCTCTAGCCTACCACCCCTTCTCACTTTTTCCACGTCTACCTTACTGCATTTGCATCCTGCATTTACTCACACACAAATGCAAATACACTGGAATTTGGAATGCACACCTGCATGGTGATGCTGAGAGGATTCTTTTCTTTTCTGTATCAAATGTTAGAGAGTTAGCAGCGGCACGGAATTCAACCTAGATCTAGTTTGATCTTTTAAAAACACAATGTACGGCAGTATTTACATCTTATTTTCTATTTCACGCAATATTTCAGAGTGAGTGAAGGATGTGTGATCATGTCTAAGCATACAAAATATATATTTATTTTTATTTAAAGTCCATTAGAATGTATGTGCCTTGCAGACTGGATTCTTGCAAAACAACACCAATTTTTAAGTCCTCTGAGAAATTAATTGCTATACTATAAACTGCTTGAGACAATTAATTACAAAAAACAACCTATTCTATGTCCATGAGCCGACAAAGAAAGCGGCGTAAGCTTGAACGAGTTTTCACCCATCTCTTGCCGTGTGTCCCGACGCTCACTCGCTACACAGCTTCATTTAGTAAACCACTGGGAATTAAGAGAGGTGGAAAAAAATGCATTCATTTTTATTAAGAGGGAGAGCCATTCGTTCCCTGCGACAATACCTGACTCGTGGAAATGATTTTCACCTCTGCCATGGGGTGCACTCTCCCCACATACATCACCCGATTACTCCTAGACTGGGCCTGGTCTCAGTCATTAGCCAGTGAATTAACGGCAATCCAGAGCATCATTAATCACACTGACAAAAGTGTTAGTACACCACTGACCTGCCGGAGCATAGGGAACGACTAGGGAGAAGGAGAGAGGGAGAGGAAGAGAGGAGTGTGGTGTGTGTGTGTGTGTGTGGGGGGGGGGGGGGGAGATACGGATGGAGATGGGAGTCAGGGAGGGAGGGAGGAAAATGAAGAGAGAAAAGGAAGGGAGACAGAGAGAGAGGAAGAGAGAGAGGGAGGGATGGAGGGAGAGAGAGGGAGAGAGGGATGGAGGGAGAGAGAGAGAGGGAGGGAGAGAGAGGGAGGGAGAGAGAGGGAGGGAGGGATGGAGGGTGGAAGCAATGATCCTTCAGAACAGGAACGATTCTGCTGCTGAGGTAACCACCCTCACAAAATATATAAATAAATAAATACGCACTGAAAAACAAGAGCACCCCGAGATGAAAACTGCGTTCCAACCCTGCCGCCAGCACACCAATACAGCCGACATGAGTACGCCTGTGCAGCTGACAGCTTTGATATGACGCGGCTAGAAGACACACAGTCTCCCAAAAGGGCAGAAATAGCAGACTGTGCATACAGGACTGGGCTGTGTCACGGCACAGGCTAATTACACAGGCTCCGCTCCAGCAACTACGGCACCTTCATGCCTCTAACGGAGGAGCGTGCCAACATCACGAAGCTGTGACGTTCGAGAAATACAGATTATAGAAAATTAGGAGCAACGCACTATAAAATATATTCCATGCCAAATGACAGCAATACGTCTGAACATGTGCTAAAAATAAGCAGTGACCATAATATCCTGGGTTACTGCAGCTGTAACCAAAAATAAAAAAGACCGAGCCCTCAAGAACTAACTTAATATCTGGAGGAAAAAGCTGCACCCACGAACCAATGGAAATATTTGGAAACAGCTGTGCGCCAGGGCGGTCGACGGCAGGCCCTCGTTGCCCGGGCGCATAGAAGGCGCGGTTCTGCTCAGACGGCCTTTTCATGTGTGTGTGGACTCAGGCGAGCGGGGTCAAGTGAATTAGCCAAGGTCGCTCAATAAGCCGGCCGCTGCGGCGGGTTCCGTAATCACGGCGTTCTGGCTCATTGGCCACCCTACTGCCTCCTTTGGGCCTCGACCGCGGGCTACGCTCGCCAGGAGCTACTGCGGGAGAGAGAGAGCTGAGCTCGGAGGCAGGACTGCTTCTAACTGCGCTCTCTCTCTCTCTGTGTACACCTTCTAAACGAGGGATGCACATTTTAAACTTGACAACATAGACCAACAGTTTTTTTTTGGTTGTTGTTGGTGACATTGAAGGGCAACGAAGCCTTAAAACAACAGTTCTGTGTTTGACACGGTTTAGAATTCACATTATCAATGCTCGAGAGATGACAGAAGTTTAATCATTAAGTTTTCAAAGAGCTGACCTAACTCCAGGAAAAACCTGTTATTTTTCTTCCTTTTTAGTTCTTGGTTTTACCCCAGAAAGAACGAGTGAACAGTCAATTTGGATCAGTGAGAAAGGTTTAATCTGACTTTAAGATATCATAAATTATCATGAGTTTGTCATCTTTCCATTGCAGCAACACAACAGAACAGATGGAGCCTAGGATCAAGGTTTAAGCACATCGTTCTTTTCCAATTCATCCGAGGTCTTAGAATGTATCCACCTGCAAGAAGTCCAAAAAATATATATACACATTTGAACATGAGCTCGACCAAATTAATCAAATGTCAGATTAGATTAGCCAAT
This sequence comes from Ilyophis sp. 1 JC-2022, assembly GCA_022702515.1. Taxonomy (NCBI): domain Eukaryota; kingdom Metazoa; phylum Chordata; class Actinopteri; order Anguilliformes; family Synaphobranchidae; genus Ilyophis; species Ilyophis sp. 1 JC-2022. The sequence continues at coordinate 57,194,580 of CM040402.1, forward strand.
AAAAATTGCATTTATGTAGTTCAGTTTCAAGAGCTCATAATCCACTTATGATCAAGTCTACTTAGGTTTAGCCGGTGTGCTTCCGTGAGCGTCAGAGCAGACTGTGATAAATATGGAACTGCTCTCTCACCTAAGCTTCTGAATCTTACATTTGACAGAGTTCCCTGTTCAAAAATGATTATTTTTTTAAAAACAGCACACCGTAGCAGAATGTGCAATTGTCTTCTGTTTGATAGTTACATAATAGGTCATGATACCTCATGACACCAATGCTTTATATCGGTAGAACATGAGGCCAGACTTGCAGACCAATGCAAACCACTTTGTTAGATCTGTAACAGAGCAGACTTTCATAGACAAGCCTGGCACGTAAGTGAGCAATACAGGTCAATGGAAAATGTCCCCACACATAGTTAATTCTGTCTGTCGTTAGCCATGTTAATTGTGGTAGTACTCTTAACTACTACTTTAAATTCTGTTGTGCTTGACAAAACCACTCTACCAATTTACTGCTGGTAATACATTTCCCATCAAGCATTTCACCAACATCTCATAGACATTGTAGACAAAGATCTTGCAATGTACTTTGGGAGCTTGAGGCAAAGTTGAGTACAACTGATTTCAGGATAAAGTTTAAAAAGTAAAAACACGGAGAGAGGTCAAAAACACACATATAGATGATTCAAATTGAAACGACAATAACAAGTAACCGGGTGCGTGAATGCCGGAGTACATATCGTTTAAAAGTTTTGTGCCTTATCAGGGTCTTAGATGATTGTGCAATTTCTTTCTTTGTATGACGTGACACAAAAACCAATGAGGGATAATAATGGCTTACTAACCAACTGTTATGGAAAAGAGTGGAGTTTTCTCCCCAATGTCATCAGGGGTAATTTGTCTAAATTTTAGGAGTTCTTTATTGGCAGGAGTGCTATATCACATGCATCATTCACTGAGGGTTTGTATTATCGTCGAAAGACAGTGAAAATTATTATTATTATTATAAAATGTTTTATTTTTTAATGTATTTATTTTTTAATTTTTTTTGGATGAATTATCCTTTAATCAGTCTATGTTTGAGCGCCAGCCATGTTCATCGAAAACATAAATGGGTGATTTCCTTATGGAAACACAAAATTACACTGCATTGCATTGATTGTTCTGTAGCACAACACTCCTATTGAACCCCTTACAGTTACACTGCCAGTTGGTCAGATTTAGTCAGGCCACATGCCTTAATCACCTTAATGCCTTAACAAACCACACAAATTGTTTTACTTGCATTGACAACCAAGAGTAGCAGTTCTGGGAACATTTAGAGAAGGTAAAGTTCAACGTGGCTTTTTGTCTCTCCAAAACTGAGCCAGGTTCAATCGAGCAATAATGCTCTAATTGGCTTTTTTACTTTATAATTAGCAATTGTTTATTATATATAATTATAGCCACCACCAAATAGACAACATTGCATGAGAATCAGAGGAACGTAAAGCCCAAATATGACTCAAATTTAAAGACAAGGTGCACTGCGGTTAGATTGAACCAGGGCCAGGTATCCCTTGAGCAACATACGATGGGCAACATTACAAAGCCTTTTGAGACGAGTCCAAATCTTTTTCTTCTCTTATTTTTCCCCTCTCCGTCCGCAGTGACAAAGGGCGATGGAACGGCCGAGTCTACGGAGGAAGTGGACTCGTGTTGTTCGGTGGGAAGGAAGAAGGGAAACAGATGGGATAGGTCTGAGAATGGTAACAAGTGCATTTCAAACAATGTTGCAGGTCCCTTCCTCCTTACAGCAGAACAGAGCTGAGAACGGCGCAGCACAATCAGCCCGCGCACAATACTGTATACAGTGCCACAACAATGGCCCGGCTCAAAGAATTCTGGGAACAAGACGGGGCCTGCTTCTCCGCGCCTGGGCCGCAGACACCCTCTGTCAGTGTCCCACGCGGAGACCGATTGGTGCCACCGGGTCAGCTGACACGTCCCCGTGGTTTCTGCACTGGCGTACGCGCGTGCGAGAAATGGGAAGGCGCGTTCGGGTGGCGGTGTGTTGTCCGGCAAAAGTTTTGTTGCAATAATGACTCCCTGGGCTAATAGCACAGGCTTAATAGTTCAAAATTACACACCAACTTTTCCCCCCCATAAATAGTAAAAATTTAAGTTGCCGGACAGCAGATTCCTTTCACCAAACAAACCTCACATCACCTCTTTTAAACATTGGAACAGTAGTGGATTTTTTCAAAAGAAAGATTTTTTTTTTTTCTTTAAAAAAAAGATTAAACCACCTCCCCTTAATTCCTCTTCCATTGTAAATGACATCACACTACACCGCACGTTAATTAACATTCTCTTACAGTAATAAAAACACAAACTAGGTCACAGCACAGACACTGGGGAGACTTAAGGGGTGAGAATATACACCTTCATTAGCAAACATTTCTCGATAAACAATTATGTTTTCAGCAACTGCGTGCCTCCCCGCCCTGACCTGATTGTCAAGGGCTGAGGGAGGGGGAGGGGGAGGGGAAAGCGAGAGGGGGAAGGGGGGTTGAGGAAGTAGGGAGAGAGAGAGAGAGCCAGACAGGTAGACAGAGAGGGAGAGAGAGAGACAGAGACAGAGAGACAGAGTGAAAAGCAATTTTCCTGCTTAAACCGAGTGAATTGCAGTGAATTCCAGATAATTGGGTGGTAATTAGCGGGTCATCAGGTCGATTTGGGAACAAATGGCTCTCTTTAGCTCAGGTGGCCGCCTATGTAATCTGAGCGGACCCCCCTCTTTTGTCTCCGTTATCTGCGACTCTGCGCGCTGTGTGACATCCCAAATAAGGCTGCCCTCTCAGGGGAGAGAAGTGGCACCGGTTCTATTAGTCATAAGTTAGACAGTACCGCTATCCGCAGCGAAGCCTTTAGTCCCAGCAGTATTCTCCTAAAACTGCGGGAGATTCATTTCGTCGGGGCGGTAAGACTTCTCGAGGCCATCGATGCACGGGGTCAGGAATGGGCAGCCATTCACTAACTATACCCTCGAGTGAAGGAAGTTAGAATAAACTTCAGAGCTCTCGGCTGAGGGTAGAAAAAACATGGAAAAGTAGCACACTATCACGGCAGGGAGAAGAGAATTCCCTTTCATAGAGTAGAGCAGTCATCAGGCAGTTGCCGCAAGCATGGATTCCTGATTATAAATTTGTGGACTGAGCGAGCATCCCGAAAACCGACATACAAATTGAAATTTTAATTCTGCTCACCTAAAATTTTAAAACTTCAAATGATCACTAAAGCAACAAACAACCATTTAATTACAAAAAATGTAATTAGTATACATTAGACATTGCAGTGAAATTTTTTAATTTTTTAATTTGTTTTTATATGGTTTCCTTTTTCAAGTAACTTTTATACATCATACTTTATAATTGATGCATGTATTCAGAACATATTGACCGATAGTGATAATGGTATTTAAATCTGTACATTATGAAGGAGTATACATTACCCCCCCCCCCCACCACCCGCCTCCACATGGCTGCTTGGGCTGCTTCTGGGTGGGGGGGGGGGGTGGTGGTAGGGGGTGGCGTTTTGTACGAGGAAGTGCTGAGTGAAACGCACACTCAATGCGAGCTGGCCCGGGACCGGCGTTCTATTCACCCCCGCAGGGCCGCTCTGCTTCCTGATGTTTTTGTGTTTGGGAAAACTTTGATTTGAATACTGATTTAAATTGATAGCTCACTTCCAATCTAATTAGGTTTGTTTTGTCTCAGCTAAATGGAATGAGGCATCGTCACAATGGGTCCCTCTGAGCGTTGCAGAAAACAGGATGAGCCCGGCCGGGCCTCGGGATGGACAAATAGTTCTTATCTGAACATCAAACAATCACTGTCATCGTCCCTCAGCGCCGGAGCGGACCTCCGCTGTGCTGTGGAGGCCCAAGGCCGAGCCTGGGCAGGGATTTCCCTCGTGGAGCTACTGGACAAAGAGGACCTGCCAGTGCACTAAAACTCCAATTAAATCTACCTCAGTGTTAGAAAATGACCGCAATATACTGACCAGTATAAGCATTTGGTGTGGCTCTGTAAAATTACCAATACTACTGGAGTCCTTCTGTATGCTTAGTGAGGCTCCGTCCCTGAAATTAATGTATTTTTAAAACATATTTTTACACTGACTAAGGTGTTCTCCAGACTTGTGTTCTGTACCAGAAACTCCACTGATTAGATTATCAGCAGAATACAAAGACAAATTATTCTGTGCTTTCCAAATAACTGGAACAGGTCTATTTTTCATGAAGGTTTTTAGCGTGTTGTCCAAAGAAGTCTGGCCCTGCAGTCAACACACACACACACACACACACACACACACACACACACACACACACACACATCAGTTTGGAGGCTAAAACCCAGGCAGTATTCAACACACACACTGCTCAGTTTGGGGGCTAACACCCAGGCAGTATTGGACACACACACTGATCCGTTTGGGAGCTAAAACCCAGGCAGTATTGGACAGTCCCAGTAGGCCCCTTACAAACATTTAGCGCTCAGGCAGTCCGTGGTCCTCCGAGCCCACTTCAGACCAGAACCCCCTTCATTAATCCGGCTCATAATTAAAAGTGGTACACACACAAATGCATGCACACACGCCAAGCACACGCACATGCGTGCACACACACACACACATGTACGCACACACACCCGAAGCACACACACACACACACACGTACGTACACACACTCCAGAAACAGAGACACACACAAAATCCTAATGCAGATACTCTGGAATAATTGCATTGTCAGAAACAACCTGACTTGAAACCAGCAGCCGCTGTTTTAAGCTCTGGCTTTCTGGCTCTGAGCACTGCGTCAATTATTAACACATTTTCCCAGTGAAAAATCTGAGGCGCAGTTTAAAATGAGATCAAAGCAAATGTAATGCTTTTTTCAAAGTCGATTTTTTATTATTTAAAAAAAGGCCCCCTTTTCAGATGCTTGTCGGGTTAATGCTTAAAACGTGTGAGGAAGTAAATGGCAGCAGAAGTTATTGCCAGTTAAATGAAAGCATAACGGCACATTTGTAAGTTGTTACGTGGAGTATAAAGGATGTTTGGGACACACAGGGAAGCAATGACAGCTAAGTGGCTATCAGGAGAAAACATAATTAAGATGGCACGCTTAAATATATAAGCTTTCATTACCACTGAGTAAAAACACAAACTACATTCAGACATGCGCTTGCTTTGCATGGTCGCTTTTAATTCTCTTCCCTCTCCACAAACAATATCATCATCCTTTTTGCATTAAAAACTGTACTAGATGTCATGGAGCCAACAACACTATAGTGTCATAACTGGTCATGACAGCGTATTACAGCTTGCAATATATGTCATTATACTTACATAACATATGTACACCATGAACACAATGTAATAGTTATTTTGAAATCTGCAAACCTCATGAGTGATACAAGACTCATCATGAGCTGTAATATGCATTGTGGCCAGTAATAACAGGTCTTATGTCATGCTTATGGCTTTTCATGAGCTTATGGTGTTATGAGGCTTTATGGCATACGGTTCAAGTAAAGTGTGACCAGAACAGCCACAACTGCACCATGAATGAGCATGCTTACAATCACTATGTAACATTTAATTGTTATAAAGCATTATGAAGTCTTCGTTACTTTGAATAGACATTCGACATTCTGAGCTGCTTATGATTACAGCCATCAAATATTATGATTGGCTACGCCTGTCATATCTCATAAGCGGCTATGAAAATTCAGGGAGGCTCATCTCATGATTGTAATAATCTATTATTGCAAATGAAAGCAATCCACACTGGAAAGGTCTACTGAAGAAACCGATTTAAAAGCAGCTTACTCAAATGTAAAGCAGCAGCTGGGATTTGAACCCACGAACCTATTGCATGTATGCATGAAGGATATAAGTCTCATGAAAGGCAGCGAAACACTTTGCAACATGACACGTGAAGCCCAAACTTGCCAAACAAAACCCACAGTGGTAATACAACCATGACTGTAATAATCAGCACAATAGATGATGACCGTTTATATTCAAAACAGCCACTCCTTTCATATCAATATATTTTTCTGTGGTCTTGGAGGGAAACGTGCATGTGCATGGCCTTTTCAGCTCAGACTCTGCATATGTCTGCGGTTTGCACGCTCAATCAGGAGCTAGGGAAATGTCCGCAACAGAAGATGCAATGTTACATTGAAGTGTGACAATATGGCTCTGTCTTATCTACCAGTAACGTCTGTTTTCTACGACACCGACGCATTGCATCTTCTGTTCCGGACATTTCTTCTGGCAGATTTTGTTTTCACAGAGCATACGTACACATGCTGCTAGACGGAAACTTACGATGAACAAGTCAGAACGAGAGAAAGAGAGAGAGAGAGAGAGAGAGAGAGAGAGAGAGAGAGAGTGGGGGGGGATCTAAGGCCGTGTCCGACTTTGATACTTTCCCTTTGATAATGTGCGGCTCAATTAGATGGGTTTGACAATTTCCATTACGCCTGATAAAATATTTATCATGCTTTGGGGATGATGTCGCACCCCTGCCTGCATTTGCATAACAAATGGCAGAGACACTTAATAAGGGAGCGAAAGAGAAATAAAGGCAGAGGAGGAGAAGGGAACAGCCAAGAGGTGGCTGGACTTGCGCTAAGCCCTTCCCATCCATTTGATTTGCAAATTGTGGGCTTCTGCCATCAATTACGGAGCGTGGCAGAGCAGGCTCCCTCGCCACGGCGACAAGCCGGGTGAGGACGGCACGCTGATGCAACCCTCATAGCGTCATTAATCACGCCTGCTTGTGGGCACGACTCTCAAATTGGGCTCATCAGTCTAGATATTAAACAGGATTCAAGGTACAAGGGCAGATAGGGATGTAGGTACAGGGAAAATGGCTGCTCTTTTCTCTCTTTCTCCCTCTCTCTTTCACTCTCTTTCTCTCTCTCTCTCTCTCACCGGTGTTTCACGGTTCTTCACAGCTGCAGAAAGAGAACACTGCAGTGCCCTGGCCAAATAGTATTTTTTTTAAAGTTTTTATTTTTTTTGGGATGGAAGGCATATTGCTTTTTTACACTGGACGCAGCACCTTCCCCGTGGCACTCTGGCGTCCCAATGCGCAGAGGCCAAAAACAGGCGGAGAGCAGCGTGGCTGCCCTGCAGTGCCTGGGATATTAGACCTGTCCCTTTCACTGCTCGGACTGCTAACGCTGCGGTGTTTGGGGCCCGGGAGCCCACGGGGTCCTGGACAGTTCGGCTCCCGCGCGCGTCACGCGGGGGGCTGCCGTTATTCGGCCGGCCTCCTGACATGTACTGGAAGGCAGGCGTAATTGGGGAGCAAGTCCGCGGTACAGAGCAGGTGAAGGGGTCAGTCCCCCTGTCGGACAGACGGTGACGGGGAGCGACACGATGAAGGAATGAAGAATGGACCTTGTTAGAGGGCCTTGACATGCCCCTTCCAGGAATATGAATGACTCTCCGAAGGGCCTCCACACGTGCTGACCAAACCAGAAAATGCATAATTAAGAAAGGGGACGGGGGGGCGGGATGGGAGGACGACAGGGGGGGGGCAAACACAACAGTCAGACTGTGACAGAGTGCCACAGAGAGGGAAAACCATCACAGTCCCTGGGTCAGGCTAGCAGGCCAGCACTGCACTCATCTCAGTAAGGCGAGAGGAGCCAGAAAAGGAGCGTATGACCGGGACAGGAGGTGATGTGAGCGTGCGTGCGTGCATGCTTTTGTGTGCGTTAACACTATTCTAAATTCACCCCTTAAAAAATAATGCTCTTTCCAAAATTAAACATGTAGATGTTTTAAATGATTAAAGTGTTCTTTCCTGATTATTGAAGACATTTTAAAAGTAAATAATAAAATAATACATACAATACCAATTCTACATAATTGATAACAATAATAATCATTCATAACATTAATGAAATCCTCAGTATTTGCAATATATTGTGAGTTTGGAATTGTATTTGGTATAAGTCCCTTTCAGGCACTGTCTCTGGTAACGTTGCTCAGCTTCAGACCATAAAAGCCATAGAATGTGGACCGACTAGCACCTCCATCTGGTGAATACCGAGTAGCAGAGCAGTATGTTTCTTTTCAAATGAAACTCCCGCTGGAATACCATACTGAAATTACAGCAACTCACCTGAGTAAGAAGAATCCTGAGCAGCCCTCAGACTAATCTTGGGCTACCTGAGGAGTCTAACCAATCACACGTTGGTGGCCTCTTCGCTCACCATTCACATGCCCTTTATCATAGTTTATCTAGAAAAGCATTGATTTCGAAAATAAAAATCATTGATTTTTGGCGTGAATGTCACAGTTTGGCATTTCAAGTTTGGAGATTACATGCCTTCGGGACATCAATGTTATTTTTTTGGGGGGGGGGAATTCAAATTTGTGCGTTTGTTTAGTTTAATATCGCTCAGATTGAGGAACTTAGTTTGAGTCCAGTTGTAACAAACGTGCTGCCTGTATGATTAACCCATTCAAAGGCATGTGCACGTTGAAGAATGATGCCGTCAGTACGGAAAGACTCGGTAAGAGAGCCAACAACAAACTGACCTCACAGTACCGCGTAAGCGACACCCGTGAAAGACGGGAGGGAGGAACGGCCACGAGGACAAAAGAGAAAGAAAAAGACTCACCGATAGCAGACATTTCTTTATGTCCGTGAAGCAGGTGTGTTTGGCTGTGCGCTTCCAGTTCACATAAACCCTGGTTACCAATTAACCGCTTCGTCTCTCCTGTGGAGATATGGCACGGGAGAGAGAGAGAGGCGGGCGGGCGCGGGGGACGCCTATCTGTCTTGCGATGCCGCTAACGCGAAAGAATGCCCGTGTCAACGGGAACGAGATTGTGGAAGTGCAGAGGGATGGTGGGTTGAAACAAGGGGCGTACTGCAGGTCAAGTACAGGAAGGGCGGGGGGACAGCCAACGACACACAATGCGCCCGAATCCTTTTTAGCCGGCCCAGCGCACTTTATTTTGCACTTTTTAATGTTACACTGTGCAGTTACACTGGACTGTCTTCCCCACACACTATGGCCAGAGAGAAGGACGGGGGGGACAGACCACACCTGTTCATGGGAGACCACACCTGGATCCTGAGGTGAAAGGCCGGTCACACGACGGGTAAGTAGGCCGAATGAAAGAGTCGGTTCTGGAGTCAAAGGAACAGGAACAAGGGCGGAGAGGGATGATGACGGGGGTCTGGATTTGAACGGGACGTCGCTCAGCCGATGCTGAGCGAGTAGGACGGCGGCACGGCCCCGGCCTTGTCCCCGCTCTCGTCTCCCTGGGACACATGACGGAGCTTTGAGAGGGGAGGGGGCGGGGAGGGACCGTGCATTCCTGCGATAGGATGATACAGGGGTTTGTGGCTAAATCTGTTCCATATGACACTACTCACATGGCCCTGTCCAGCCAGTGCACTCCACGGGCGGGGGGGGGGGGGGGGGGAGGGGGAGGGCGGAGGCTCCAGAGCCACAATAAGCAGGCGATTTGTGAGCAGTCTGCGATGACAGGGGGCAGGTCTCGTCAGACACGAGAGGCCTTTCTTTATCTCCACGTTCTCCAGCTCTGTGGCAAAGGCTCTTTTAGAGCCCAGTGCAGGTCAACAGGGGCTCAGGGGCGCCATGAAGGAGAGCCGCGCAGAGCCCCTCAACCTCGTATACCTGCACCACCCACCGCTATTAAAATGCAGGATTTAACCTCTATCAAAAATGCAGCATACGACTAATTTGTGAATTTTATGCCACAAAGGCATAAAGTTCAGTAAATGCGTTCAGCATTCTGGAGTGGTGGGTGATTTGGGGACTTCTAGTGAGGCGGATGCACCCCAGCTGCCGAGCCGGTCAGACGGGACTCTGGACACTGGGTTTGACCTCCTGGGTGGGCGCATTTCGCCCCCTCTTATATATTTTTTTAAGCGCTGCGCTAGCAGGTTTGAGTCTTAATCCGCCCGCTAATTCCCGGAGCTGATTGGGTTTTACTGGCCAGGGATCAGTGGTGTTCCTGGGTCCCGCATACAGAGGCTCAGTGCTTCCCCACAGCCCACCGCGGTCCGGCCCCGTCGCGGGAACAAAAGACCGCCTGTTTGCGCACCCCTTCCTTTCAAGGGGCTTAACGACATTTTTCTCATTTTTGAACAGCTAATATCTTGCAAAAGTTGTCTAATCTCTTTAAGTTTAAGTTGAGCTTTGTGAAAGCCCTGAGCATTGATGCTTATTACTTGACTGCTATCCAGCTCAGTTTAATTAGGTCAGGGTTCTTCAAGACAGACAGGGCTCCACAACCTGCCCCGCGGGATTCTGGGTACACGATCGCATCCGTCCCGTCCACCCCGGGAACACGAGTCGGCTGTGGTGACGGTGATAATTACCGCCATCATTTTTGGCCCTCGCCATCAGCGGCTCCCCCACCCGTGCGCATACCCTGTTTATTTGTTTGATGTTTCCATTGAGCGGGAAAAGACGCGAACCGTGACAGAGGTCTCCAAAAGGATGAAGCCTGGCCTTCTCGGCTCAGCAGCCGGACCAAAACTAAACAGTCTTTCCCAGCGAAACCCGCTCGACTACGAAACGTGTTTAAAAGACCAGGTGAAATTGTAGCTGGGCTTTTGTTTTAGCTTTTTTCCCCCTCCAAATGGCACAACAAAATGGCACCTATTTTAAGAGTGAAAGCGTCTGGGATATAAGCGTGTCGAGCGTCTCCAGCCAGACTCTAATGGGGCTGTTTGGGTTGGGGGGGGGGGGGGGGGGGGGTTATGGAGGGTGGACGGTTGAGGGGTGGGGGTTACACTGAACTCATGTCCCAAGGGGGGGGGGGGGGGCAGAGGGCACCATAAGCAGGGCACACAGCCTCATAATCATGATCTGTCACAACCGTCCACCACAGTAGCCTCAGTGTATGTAATAAAAACCACGCTAATCACATAATTACATGTACGGAACCCAAAATGGGAGGCGAGGGCATTACATCACCGGCCCTCTGTTTTGGTAATACTTGAATTACAAATTTCTTGTTTCTTTATTTACCTCTGTAAGGTGATACAGACACTAGATACAGCCTTCAACAATACTCTTAGCATTGTGTTGGGAGTACGTACTAATTCTCCTACTCACGCCAGGGGGGAAGTTTGAGTTACAGGAAGTAACCTGAGAGGTCACCCCTTCTATACTGTGTAAATCCTGCGTTAAACAGACTGGTATACTACACCTGCGATGCCACCTAGAATGCCCTGATCAAGTACAGGTCAGTGTGATATGAACGGGCCTTCTCCAATCCCTCTAAGACCCCCTCGGCACAGTCTTCCTTCTTCCGGACAGAGAGCCATTTGCTACATAGCGCCTAGAAAATTCTATTGTTTCTTTGTTTTGGTTCAGTCAATTTTTAAATCCATCGACACATTAATTATTTCTCTGCGCTGTCTCTTTTGTGAGGTCGAACATACGTAAGTGAAAAGAGCAGTTTATTAATGTCATAACTCTTGCGTCTGCCACTCTTGAGGGGGGCGGGGGAAGCAAGAACAACCCTTTCCATTTTATACGCGTCTGCGCTGCTGAACCCCAAACATATGGGTACCGTTAAAAGCTCAAAACTTCAATTTTCATAATGTATTCTTCTTAAGTGAAACAAATGGCTTGTATTTATTTTTTATGTCACTCTGTGGTTCTTCTTGCTGTTGCCTATCAGCAGACTCAAGCTGGGTAATGTTAATCACAGGTGCGATTTGTTTCACCATGATCACAGACATGCTGTCCCTCTCCCATCTGAACCAAATCACTCCAAACTTCCCCTTGCAGTCTCATAAGCTGTCAGCACTTTCCAACCCTGCTGAGCCGGCCCACCAGCATCCCATAATCCTTTACTTTAACCCTCCATGCTCTAGACACAACTTCCTATCCCATAATCCTTCACTTTAACCCTCCATGCTCTAGACACAACTTCCTATCCCATAATCCTTCACTTTAACCCTCCATGCTCGAGACAAAACTTCATATCCCATAATCCTTCACTTTAACCCTCCATGCTGGAGACACTTCATTCCAGTGCATCTCGTAAATGCGACAGTTTTACTCTGTAAAGTTTTGTGTTTTATTTTTTAAAACATAAAATCAAATTGATTCATAAAAAATAAACTCTAATTCTAAAACAGTTTTAAAGTTAGGGTCGGTTTATACGTTGCAAATGCGTAATTTGTGTTGGACACAATTTGACATATAGATTACATGAGCAGGTCATTCAGTTTCACAAGTAGAAATATGCCACAGCAATTCAGGTTAGGACCTTCCTCAAAGGCGAAACAACATTGCAACATCCGAGATTCAATCCTGCAACTCCTCAGCTATGAATCCAGTTCCTAAACCACTAGGCCACACAATTTACCCAAAATATAGTGCTTCAATATAACCTATACAAGCAATAGAAGTCACCCATTAATACTGAAAAAACAAAAAGGGAATATTTATCAATACGTGAGGAGTATTCGGAGAGGAGTATATCTGGACATTCGTTTAAAGAATGTTGGCGCAGAACCTGATCTTCATTGGCTATATCAACCCTCATTTGGCAGAACTGGAATTTATTTTGACAAGCCTGTCCACTAAATAGAACTGGAGATTAAATCACTCCCTTCGAGAGACACTTAATCACATAGTCAAAATGTTATGCGTCCGAATAACGGTTTACATTAAAGCGTAATCGAACACGAGACCAAATCCATAGATTAAGCCACTGCGCGGGGGTCAAGGTACGTCAGCAGCCTCTGATTAATTCTGCAGCGTACTCACATTCTATATATAAACTGGAGCATGCAGTTACACGGAGTTACATGCAGCTACTCCTGCTAAAAACAGCGAATACACTGCAAAAACCAAATCGCAACAAGCATTTTAATCTAATATTTTGACTTTAGAATCTTATTTCTGTAACTTTTTTGCTAAATGAGAAATTAGTTTTACACCAATCATTGGTCATCTTATTGGTTTTGCGTGTGCTAAATGGTTTTACGCCCGCTAAACGTCTGAGTAAATCAGGCCCCAAGTCTCATTACAAGACTAAAACACTTGTTAAGACAGACATTTTTTTGCAGTGTAGGCTAATCTGAAGAGCTGCATGTGTTTTGGCGTAGCCGAGATGGACATCCAGTTCAGCAGCAGCCTCCGCTTAAGCAGTTGAAACACACAAGACTGAAGTTGAATGCGACCACGCTACAGCCCCCGTAGATCCCTGCTCACGAAGAACCTAAGGACACTTAAGATGTCCACTGCACTGTGTTTCCCTTTCTCCATATTGAGCAGGACTCTGTAGATGCTGTAGAGAAATCCATTTCAACGTGGGGCATTAGAGCCTCTGGCCAACGGAATAATTGACCCTACCCTTTAACCCGAATGCACGCACGGCCTAAAAAAGAAAATGAGCCCCTCCCGCTGAAAGCGTCGGTGAGAGAGAGAGAATCACGGCGCTCGATGGCAGCCCCTCGCCTCGTCCCGGCCGCTCTGTCCGTGCACGCTGTCAGCGTGAGCCTGCGTACGCGCACAGGTACCGAGTCCACCAGTACAAAGAGGGCTGATTGGAAACAGCAGGCGAGAGCCTCTAACAAGCAGCCGGTAAATATGCAAAGAGAGAGCAAAGGGGAGAGGAGCGGCGAGCTAGCGCCAATCTCCACACCCCAGGTGATGTTCGGGAGTCTTCCTCATTTGGGGGGTTTGGATGCGCGATCGCGGGGGGCTCCCGCTTTCCGCATTTACGCGCAGGCCATCAGCGCGGCTTTCCGGAAGGCCTCCCACCCCTGAGTTCCCATGGTTTCTGCTTGAGCCGTCGGTTCTATGAGAACAGTCGCCATTTGGAGTCTTATTATTTATTCTTTTTTTTTTTTCACAGGCTAACCTCGGCGTAAACGGGGCCAGACATTTGCCTGAGATTAAAAGCTCTGTCCACAGAACATGTAACAAAGGGCGACTGAGCATGTGGCCCGTGCGGCCGGCTAAAACCCGCGCCCGGGCTCGGAACAACAAATATTTCACAACTGACATTTGATACTTGTGGAACCATTTGCCTTTTAGCAAAATGACCTTCGATATTGATCCCGACCTCCCCATCTATAACGGCTGCATGCTGGGTACCTGGGAGATGTTATTTTTATCACAACACAAAAAGTTTATTAACAGGGCTGGAGACACCATGAGCACTGCACTAACCTTAACGGCCGTCGTTGTGCCTGACTGTGTGGCTATCCCGTGCATTGTATAGACATGTATTTTTTTTAGGTGCACGTTTGGTCTTTACAGTATATAGCGTGTCACATTCACTGCTGCTACAGGTTGTTCAAAATCGACACAACATCAGCAATAACAGCAAAGTGAAAAGATACCACAGTGTTTGGCACTCTAGCAAAAGAAGACAACAATAAGCAACACAGTGATGAGACAAAAAATGTCTTAAGTTTTATGCCATGCAGTCATGAGAGCACGCGTGAGGCGGCCGGTTAAAGCGACACGCTTAATTAGCACTTCCGAGGAAATCTGTTTATTGCTCGCTCTTCCAATGGCAAATGACATTTGTCTATTAATAGAAACCAAATTTCTAAACTGGCAGGAGCTCCTGAGACCTTCTATGCCGCTTGCCTCATTGCTTTGGCTTGGGTGAGCGTTACTGTACCCTACACCCATACATACTAAATAAAAGCCATTTGGGATATTTTAAGCACAGATATGCTACACCGGCTGTTCGGCCAACCAGTGCCTGTGGAGCAAAAGCAAGGGGATTTAGCAAAACTGGAAGCGCTACAGCCGACTCGTGTTTTATTTTCCCTACAATAAGGAATGAAGAAGAAGGTAATGAGAGTTTTCATTACTGACTCCCAGTGAATGAGCTCTGCTATGAATGGCTAATGATGGGAGGGGGGGTGGGGGGGGGGGGGCTCTGTGTTTGAAAAGTACTTTTAAAAAACAATCACAACACTCAAGTGTGTTACGGCGCTGCTCTGGGAAAATTACCAACGGGTGCATTTTGCTCTGGATCAATGTTTAATCAGATCTCAGGGCTGGCTTTTACAGGCCTCTAAGCCAAGATCAGACACTCTCATTTGAATTAATTTGCTAATTAAGCAGCCTGTTAATTGCTGTAAACGACCGTGGCAAAGATCATTTCTTCTCCTTCTGCTGCTTCTGAAAGATTAATATTAATAGCCAAGTTCCAGATAAACAATAAAGCGTGAAGCTCCAGGCAAAAGATACTGCCTCCTTGTCTAATTTTTGTTTGTTTATTGATTCCATTGATTTTCTATCTGTTTCTTTCTGAGGCCTGAGAAATGTATGGGGAAAAACCTGTGAGGCAAACAGGCCTTCCACAAAAGCCCTTTTGGACACATTCCTATTCAATTCAGCATAATGACTGTGGTCAATAGCAAAATAAGCTCTGATATAGCCTCCGTATGTACAAATGAGGTTGGCTTTGTAATTAATTAATCACATATGTCCATCAGTACATTATATCCATACCAGATAAACCACACATATTATTTGTTACTTCTTCTAATGTATTTCACACATTTCTGACGTGTTCACTAAAGCATACTTTTTTTTCTAGAAGCCAGCAGCAGCCATTTTGTCCTAGTTTACTTAGAACAGGTAAATACTCTCTTCTCTGCCTGTTTTTCAAATCTACAGGATGATAAGTGAAATGGGGTTTCACTTAACACCCATTGGCCTGGCAGGGAATATCCAGTACAAACAAACTCACAGTTCGCCTTGGACCGTGGGGGTCAGGTATTGACTAGCTGACCGAGTTTTTTGCGCATTTGTATTGACTTCTATTGGCCTTCTCTAATTGTGCTTAAGTGTTAAGGTATCGGCAGTCTATTATCGCTTTCCAAATTACTAATCAACCCAAACAGCCAAGCACAATTACCTCTCTCATAGGAGTGCATTCAAGGACTATTAAAGTGACGAAATAAGTATCCCCATCAACAGAGCGGGAAAACGTTCTTTTTCTCCTCTGAGGGCAGTGTAGGTTTGTTCTATGAGACAATGAAATGCGTGTAGAAATGGTTTCGGTTACATTACGATGTCTTTATAAATCAGGCATGTAACAGCCATTGTCATACTGGTCAGAGCTTGCTATGCGTAGCCAGAAACTTTGACTGAAATTCATTCAAGTTCTTATAGATTTTTTTTCTCCAAAAAAAGTAAGAAGAAGAATAAGCAGAAGACGACGAGGAAGAGAATGTCCATTTCTGGAATTAGATTTAAGTTCTAAATATATACTATAGATCGGACACATGCTACTGATATAATCATACGTACTTTTTTTCAAAAATCAGGCCTGGGAGGAGGAAAAGTGGATTTTAATTGCTCTAATGTTGAAATTTAAAAGATTACCCAACTGATGAAAACACCATTGCATTCATATTTACTTCATGGCTATCTGATTTAGCCCTAACCCCTAACTCCCCATTTTGGATTTCAATAAAAATACTGTGGATTAAAGCATTGAATCCTGGGGGTCATCAATGGAGACTGTATCACAGAGAGAGCATTGAGACAGAACAAGGTCTTCTAAGAAACGCAGAGGGATCCAACCTGTTTCGTGTGAAACGCTTTCCTTCGCTGATTAGATTTAAGGGAGCACTGGTAGGTGAGCAGTGCCACTGCTCTTATTTTAATAACCTCAGACTGTGGTGTGTCCACCCCAGTAAAATAGCTGTATTGTGGACCTCACCTTCATCATTTCAGTCAGGTATTTACATTTTTAAAGCCATAATGGCCCTAAACTTGCACATGAACTAAATATTCTTCAATCACTCATTCATTAATTAATTAATTAATTCATCCATTCACTCATTTTTCTTGGCTAGAGACCAGAGGCAGATATTTCTCCCCCCAGTCTTTTAGATATATAGTTTTCACATCTAGAAGAATCAACAAAAAGGCACAGCAATGATCGTTTTCAGGTCATGGCATTTTTAAAATATATTTAAAAAAATAAATAAATAAAGATCTATCCTGTGCCAGATTAGAAATAACCTGGAATTATCACTTCCAGTCATATATAAAAATAAATATATTTGTAAGTGTTCAGACCCAGTTTAATAGTGATATTTCACTATATATATATATACAGAACCCTCCACTAGTATTGGCACCCCTGGTAAAGATGAGTAAAAAGAGTTATGCAAAATTCACCGTTTGGTGAATTAGCTTTATGTCACACAGAAAAAATGAGAAAAATCCAACCTTTAAATTAAGTAAATTTATCATGAGAAAAATAAATCCCTTATCAAGAAGTAATTATTTTTAACAAAACCATGTGAGCCAAAATGATTGGCACCCCTGCATTTATATATAGAATAAAGTAATCATTTTAAATATTTGGTCGCATATCCTTTGCATGCCATGCCTTCCTGATGTCTGTGACCCAACAATATCAAAAGACTCTTGATATCTTATTTTCTGGTACTCTTACAAGCGATACTATAACGTCTCTGCATTTGAATGGATCTCTATGGGAATTGGGGGGGGGGGTTAGATTTAGCTGTAAATTATGCTGGAACAGTATGGAATACATGGTTGGTAAAATGGCTGTCACTCTATCATTCTGCTGCCAGATATGCAGTAGATATGGAGGGATCACTTTAAGGGTTTTTTCTCCTGACAAATTTTCCTATTGAACTCTATGGAGAAGGAGAAGAAACCCTTCAAGTTATCCATCCATATCTACTGTATTTCTGGCAGCAGAGTGATGATTTAAGGCTTGTTTTATATGTCAGACCCTTGATGACTTAGAGCCATTTAGCCAACCATGTGTTCCATACTGTTTCAGTGTAATTTACAGCTAAATCTAGTCCCACCCCACAATTCCCATAGAGATCCATTCAAATGCAGAGACGTTATAGTATCGCATGTAAGAGTACCAGAAAATAAGATAGAGTCTTTTGATGTTGTTGGTTCACAAACATCAGGAAGTCATGGCATGCAAAGGATATGTGGCCAAATATAAAAAACGATTACTTTATTCAATATATAAATGCAGGGGTGCCAATAATTGTGGCACATGTGGTTTTGTTAAAAATTATTATTTCTTGATAAGGGATTTTTTTTTTCTCATAATAAATTAACTTCAATTAAAGGTTGGATTTTTTAAAAATTCTTTCATTGTGAGATTAAGCTAATTCACCAAATAGTGAATTTTTTAGAATCCTTTTTACTCATCTTTACCAGGGGTGCCAATAATAGTGGAGGACACTGTATATATATATATATGTATATCTTATATAAAAATAATAAAGACAAAGATGAGGAAAAGATAATAACATAATTATCATTAGAATAACAACATAACAAACATTTATTTATTTAAATATTCATACATACATACATTCATACAACATTTAAAATAATTAAAAAGGCAAATAAAAGGGATCGGACTGTATCACTGTATGTGTTTCTATGTATAATTAAGAAATCATAGTGAGCGAACAGTTCAAAAATCAAGAACAGAATTAAATATAATTAAATTTACAATCACATTACAATACATACACATGTAATATATTAATATTATTTGCTAAATAATCCTCATACACACACATGTAATATATGACATGACCCTTTTTCAGGCTATTTTAAAGTCTTATTTGCAGTTCTTCGCTGAATTGAGCTCAATATTGATTTGAAGCACAGTAGACTTCTCAGACTAAAAAGCACACAGGCCTTTTGTTTCCTAACCTGGAATAAGACGTGTGCTAGAGGAAGCCCCACTGCGGACCTCAGCGACGTGTGCTAGAGGAAGCCCCACTGCGGACCTCAGCTTCACAAGAACATGGCCGCAGGCACGCAGTCACGCCCAGCCCTCCGCATTACACTGAGAACAGCACATTTCTACAGCGTATACCTGATATTTTACCTTTAAGAAAAACACACTGGCAAAAAGGCATTAAAGCATTAAGTGGTAACGCCGTTGGAAGTGTACGGTAACAAGGGGGTTGCGGAGAGTGGCCTTTCCAGCACATGGCAACTATTATAGCAAGGCCTTGTCTAATGGCTCTAAAGCAGCCCAACGCCTGCAGCCACCACACCTCCGGCTGTGGTCCCGTGAGACCCGTGCGGCTCGACAGCACCGGGCCGGAGCCGTGCGTGTAGCTGGGGATCTGGGCCCGGTGTCAGAGGTCCGAAAGGGCAGTCCGTTCACACACACCACAGTGCCCCGGACCTCATTACACACACACAAGTCAATCATTAAAATACCCATTCATAAAAAATAAAAAAACCCATACTGCATACCCATACTACATTATTAGTAATGGTGCATTGGTACATCGGTGCTGTTTACCACAAAATTATATGTTCCCTGACTCAATTCCTTTAGTATGTTTTAGAAATATTTGGTCATGTCCTTTTATGGTCATTCAATTATGACGTTCTAATTGAGTGATTGGTTGCACTTGTGTGCGAGATGTCTTCTAGGGTGCGTGCCCTGCAGTGCTCCACATTCTGATGAAGGTCTAGTGCCCAAACGTTAATTAAACGTCTTTTGCAGTATGCAGTTGTTGCATTGAGTCTTTTCTGTTTTTACCACAAAATGATTTTAAAAAATATTGAAAAAATACATCTATAAATAAAAAATATTCCTATCATTTGGAAAAGAAGGAATTTTCACAGTAGTGATCGCTCCCAGAGGACTGAAAACAGCCCCGACTCCATCCAATCTGCTGCAGAAAGAAAGGGCTGCGTGTGTTTTTGTTTATATTTTGTGCACTTCTCAAGCGCGGTGGTATATTTACGGGCTCTCCGCGTATACTTGCCATTTTGGCAGAGCACTGCGGGAGAGGGTGAAGCCATAACTCAAAGTAAGCTGGCTGGGTAACATTAATGAGAGAGCTCAGTCATGGCGAGCCTTCCCCTCTCGTGTGGAGTGGAGTTGATATTAAGGCTGGAGTTGAGTGATTCTACTGCTACTACCGTAGACTCTGGGGTGGGGTACGGAGGGAGAGAGAGAAAGGGTGATCAGCTGAGCTGAGAGAGCTTACTGCTGCTTTTCTAGAAATCCCCATGCAATGTCGTTCATACCGAGAGAACCTTACCCTGACAAACACACCAAAAGTATGAGGTACAAAGCCCCCCTCTATAGACGATACTGTAGGTTCAATATGAATGAAACAGGTAAGGGAGGGGCTAAGGGTCACACCTGAGATTTTATTTGTCCCCCACCCCGCCCAGTTTGAGTCATAGCTGCCAAAATATGTCCTCAATTAAAACTCGCTGACATCGTTTAGTAAACTATTTGGCCATCTAAGTTAACGAGCCCCTGGAAGCTGAAGCTGCTTGGGCTCCCAAATAGAGGCACCGGCCCCCGCGGTCGCCGTAGGGCGACGCATTCTCAGAAACAGAGCTTGATTTTAGCGTTCGGCAACACTGCTTTCACAGTGCATGCAACCGCTTCCCGAAAGCAGGACAGGAACTGTCTGATGGCAAATTTCTCGCAACGTGCCAACACATCAGATTCAAGAGGAAAGAAGTGCTGTACAAACAAAACCAGTGTGAATATCGCATTTTATAGAGGTGAAATGAACATGTGTACCGAGCGTGATTATGATTTACGGCATTCTTTTTTTCCCCCTCTTCTAACAATACTTCTAAGCAATTGCATAAGTGCACGCAGAAAATAAGACACGCGTGTCGGATCACTTCATGCAGATACACTAACAGCATCACAGCTCTTTACTTATCACTTCCTTCATAGAAGCAGCTGGTGTGTGGCAGTAAGCTACGACAGCACACTGAAGGCCGCGCTAAAATGCCCGCATGAACCCCATTATAGAGCGAGATTGTTTCATAAATGTACTTGCCCTTCCCCCTCTCTTTTTGCGCCGCACCTACGAGGACAAAACGAGAGAAAGGCGGGGTTTAATTTGAGCCTTGAGTCTAATTAAACACGGTTAAGTTCATTCTCAGAGTTCCATTACAGTCTGCTCTCAAACTCAGTCCTCAACAGCCAGCCTCTCTCTATTAACACCTGCTTCTTTTCCAATTAGCCTTCCAATAAAGACAAATGAGCCAGGGGTGCCCAATTAATTCACTCCTGTCAAGGACTCGACGACCAAGCTCCGTCAATGCGGTCGCACAACAGCGGAGGTAAACACACATTCAGCTCGGAACACAAGTACATTTTGCACAAACAAAACCACGCACACATTTTCTTTTGTTTGTTTCAAAAATATTTATTTTTTATAACATTTTTTTTTGCAGATTCCAAAAATTATTTACACAATTTTGCAGTCAGATTTTATTTTATTTCCCCCCCCCCCCCATTTTGACAGCCAAGCATTCAGTGGTTTTCGGAAAAGAACCGGATGTTTTCAGCCGAGTGTGAAAGCCTTTTGTGTCCAGGCCTATGCCCTGAGTGAATGGCTGGTGTGGTATTGATATTTGTACCAAACAACTAAGAATGAAAGACCAAAAGAGCTGCGTTGTTGAAAGACCCCAGCGAGTATAAAGGGTGACATCCCATCCCTCTGTCTCTGAATTTAGAGCCCAGAGAAGACTAATTCTCACCTCCTCTCCTGAGTCCAATCTGTTTGCAAGCTGCCTCTGTCCCATCATTTGTCTTCTTCTCCTGACCCCCCCCCCCCCATGTTTGTTTAGCAGACCTCTTATTTGCTCCACCTGTCACTTTTCACAACTGCCAATGTTACCTACCCTCACCAGATTATTAACAGGGTTTCACAACTGTCCTCCATGGAGGACAAGATGTTGAGACGACTGCTCCGTCTCTGACTCAGTGTAAGCGGTACAGCCATCCAGTAACATCAGAACAAACTGCAGGTGTTTTATTTTAACCAAGAAAAAAGTGTGCGGAATAAACTCGATTCTGTCAGTCGCAGCATTTAACACACTAATGAAGCGATTTTATTTCTGCGTGGTCGAACAACAAATGTAGAAAATTGCAAAGATATTTTACGTTGCAATAAGTACCAACGTAAACTCAATAACAGGGTTATTGCACTGGAGGTGCTAATCTGTTCCACACTTATTTTAACTGTTGAATAAATAAAATGTGACGGGGAAAGAAAGACTGTGTACTTAAGAGACTGCGGCGTGACTGATTGTGAAAATATCAAATGTGAAGAAAAGGCCCAGAATTCAGCCAAGAGCCTCGAACAGCCCATCATGTTCTCGCACAGGTGACAAAATATTGAACGCACTCCCTGACCTGGAGGTTCAGCGTTTGAGGACACCTGAGCCAACGCAAACGGGTGACGTAGCGGTGCAAAAACGCCCCGGTGCTACACGGCCACAGAGAGAAAATGACTAATTAATTGATTGCGAAAACTTATTAACTTCTTGCGCGGCAGTGGAAAATTACACGGGGCGAGAAAGGTGCCCCAATATCAAGCAGAAAATGAAAGCTGGTTTATAATGGGCTTATAAACGGTTTGGGGATGAGAGAGGTTGGGAATCAATGGCACCAGCGATCCTTTTTCTTTCTGCCCGTGTAGTCATCCTTGTGAAAATGCCTTCCTTGTTTGACCTATTGTGCAGCTCATGAAAGAGCTTGTCTTCAATTAGTCTGATAAGGAAACAGGGAGAAAAAAAGAATAATGCTGGGATCACCTGGGAAGCCTCTAATCGTTTTGATGGTTGTGGCGGATCAAAAAAAAAAAAACACACTCCATTGTCTTTCCTCTCTCAATGAACCTGGTAGGATATCCCACTTTGGAGCATGTCAGTCTATTGAAAGGGGAAGAATGGAAGAGGGCCAAACAGCCCAATTTGAGCGGACTGCATGCGCGGATGCATGGGAGAACCCTGCGCCGATTTTTATTAAGTCTTTTCCATTAACTTCCTACCTCGATAAGATCTTAATCACAGCCCTCAAATTATCCGCCTTGACATTTATCAACCCGAGTCATGGTTCTTCAGAGCACTCCGCCTGACCAGGGCCGCCTTTTCTTCTCTGACCCGTTTTCAATGGAAGTTCATTTTGAGCGCATGATTTATCTCGCCAGGCTAACAGCACCGAGGCGGCCACCTTTATTTTGTTTTTCAAAGGGAGGTCGGTCGGGGAGTGAGTTATTGCTGGGTTGTCCGATGATTGCGTTCCGCGGGGAGGGTGAATAGGGAGTCCGCGTGTAGCCCCGACCTGGCGCTGGGGCCCATTCAGAGCGCAAAGAAAGAGCAGATTAGGCCTCTGGCCGCGGGGCTGACAGACGACCGTTATATCGGTTGACAATGGTGCGAATACCTGATGGGATCAGGATTCTGTGACTAGTCCAGTTATCCAAATTCTTTCACTTTATAAAAAATAAAAAAAACATTCCGAGGCAAGTTAACGTCTTCGCTGTTATTACTGCTACTGTCTGCTCTGAGTGATGGAGAGAGAGAAAGACAAAATAAAACAACAAAATAAAACATTTATTGCTGACAATGTTTTGTTTGATATTTATCTCTCAGGTTTAATTTGCGGCCAAGCAGTCCGATTTTTCCATTCCTCCAGGTGACCTTCATAAAATATTAACACACACTTTGTGTCAAAAATATTAATAATTATCGCGTAAAATTACAGCCTATTTCTTGAGAACTTTCATTTCATAACCATGATTACAATTTATTTATTTTCAACACATCATATAGGCATAGTATGTAAAAGAAAAGAGCTTGGTCATCCACACAGCAACATGCTCAGTGATGGTTTAACTCCAACAAAGTGTGTGCTGTATGAATCCCAGAGGGATCAAATGTGCTCTATCAGACCCAAGAGCGCACTCTATGCGAGCTGTATCCACAGGGTCTAACTCCCATTGATGGAGTCAGAATGGCCCCAACAAAATGAGTGACTTTCTCCCCCCCCCCCCCATTTTTATTTTTCTGTTTGATGTTGTGTGTTGTCCTGCTGCAGGTGGTATCAGTGAAGGGGACGGAGATTGGGGGGAGGGTGTGTGTGGGGTGGAGGGGGGAGACAGCCACACAGCTGCGTGCTCTCACACGTAGGGTAGAGACAGCCTGCCACTCGCATGGGGGAAAGCAAACAAACTTGACAGTCAACAAAAGCCAGCTTTCCCAATGGAATAAATAGCCAGCCGAACAACAAGTCCCATAATCCCTTCTGGCAAAAAATAGGTATGTTTTGCTGTATATTTGAATGAGAGTGATCATTTTTCTATCATTTTATCATTTATTAAAACCCCAGTTGAAGCATACAAATTAAGCTAACCCAGGTAAGGCGGGTGCGCAAGCGCACAAGGACGTGGGGACGGATTCAGGCGCGATTAGCGCGCCGTTTGTTACGGCGAGTTAAGAACACGATTAGCCATGTGAGGGTCTGAGCTAGCGAGGGAGGAATGCGACAGGCGAAGGTTAGCGTTGGAATCCCGGCTCAGACCGCTCATTGTCTGCATGGTGCTAATCACTGTCATACGGAAGGGATTCCACAGGCACACTGCAGCTTTACCGAGTCAGCTGATCGGGTAACCGGCTCCTCCCCTTCCTCTCTGTTCCCTCACCGCGGGTCAACCTGCTGGGTCTACGTCGCAGGGCTCTCCGTTGGGTAGCCTGGTACGGCGCAGACATGTACTCTGTGTACGTTCCAATGTTCTTCACTCCTCACCTCCTTTCCTCCACTCGTCTCCTATCCGGAAGTATGCAAAACTGCCTGTACGTTTCGAGTACAAGTAGTTGCATGTACAGTATAGAATGCACCTGACATATCGGTTTGCGTCAAGACATTAATTAATATGTAATTAATATGAAATCATTAGGATAGAAAGATCGGTTTCTGGGGCACAGAGCTGAGGAGGTTGCAGTGGAGGAAAGGAGGATGCATTGTTCGAGTATTGGGGACGCAGCCTCTGTGTACATGGCGCAAGGCCTGTGTCCCATCATGCCTCACTTCTCCACCACTTCGCTGACAAGACGGGAGTTTGCTGAATGCCGTTCCTTCAGTTCTCATCCAGCACCGGGATTTCCATGTGACCACAGCCCGGGCTATGTGGATATCCTGAGAGGGCAACAGGTCAAGTGGCCCTGTGTCACCGCTCCAGACGGATCTGTTTGAAAGACACAGGGGCTTTCTCCAACAAAAGCAGCTGCGATTCACTTTTGAGGAATGTGCTGTCGGAGATTCGGGGGCAGCCTTGACATGGTGGGGGGTGCAAAAGTGTCACAGTCAGAAAGCAACTCTAAGGTCCAAAACACTGTCCCTGCCCCCAAAGTCCTGGCTTTCTATATCACGACCTAACTCACAAAAAAGCTGGGACAGCTTGTGCTTTGGACAGAGGTGAGAAAGTAGACAGTAGGCGATGTTTTCAAAGGCCCGGCTGTACCATCGGAGGGTACGTGACATCTGCAACCATTTACTGCTGTTGGATTTGGGCACTCCCCACAGTTCTACAGCCAATCTGACGTCTTTCTCAAAATCAACAGCCTTACGTCACACGCAGCAGCAAGCACCAGAGATAATGGATGTCTGCCAAGCGGGCTTCAATATCTCACTGAGGAAAAATGTTTAAAAAAATAGTTTGATAGACTAGGACTAAGAGCCCTTCATTTTAAAATGCACGGTTGAAAAAAACATGTTTTTAGATAAAACATAATTAACTAGCATTTCCAATGCAATGCAGAATGACATCTTTATTATATAAAGAATACACTCATTAATTCTTTGTATAAAAAAACATATCAGATCAGTAAACGAGGGGCCTAGCTTTGTTCATGTCCCTCAGCTTTTCAAAAAGGCCCACACATGCATCACGGTCATGGTTCTCTCTCTCTGCCACCAAACTAATCAGAAAAAAAGCTTATTTTTTGGGGGGGTTTTTATGGTCTACTCTCTGCTCTTTACGTTCTTCTGTAAAAACAAACTCACGTCCACTCTTGGTTGACGGCGATGAGAGAGAACAATGGACTCATTGCTGCACTGTGCTAATTCTGCACTTTCCCCATCTCTGTTCCGTGCTAATTCATTTAATCCTGTAAGCAGGTGTAAGCCTGCTTGTTAAGGAGCCAAGTCGGGCTGCCGGGAGCAGAGTTCGGGGGAGAAACCACGGTGAGGGACTGCAACAGGGGAGCTTTAAACTTGGTGTAAACAACAACAGCGGATTGCCCAAACGCCAAGCGGAAAATCCTGTTTGAGACCAAGCAGCGGGGGAGGGGGAGGGGGGGGGGGGCGGAGGAGGGTTGTGGAGGGACGGCTTGTTTTTTTTGTTTTTTTGTTGTTGGAATCATCAATATCTCCCTTTTACTCTTTCTTTCCTGCAATAACAGAAGGCATTTGAAAAAGAAGAGCAAGAATAAAAGGATGAAAAATGAGACAGCATTTTTTGCATTCACACAGTGGCACAGCTTGCACAAGTTTTTTTTATTTTATATTCTTTTTTTCTTCTCTCCCCGAAAGGGCTGTTTTAAATGCACAGGGTACACGAGGACCCTTCCAAGTCCTGGTGTGAAGGAGCAGGATTTGGCAGAGCCAGCCCATTGGATGAGAGATAAAGTGGTGCGGTGCTGGGTTTTCATGCTCTGCCACCGTGTTTGGCCAAGCTCTGCCGGGGACCGATACTTTTCCGGAGCGCAACGCGCTTCCAAGTGTCGCTTGGCATGCGAAAGACGGCAGGAGAACAGAGGAGCTGGACAAATATTCTTCTCCCACAATGCCATCGAGACAGTCAATCAACCGCCAGGCCATTCCTTCCACTAGCGTGATAACAATCTCCCCAAATGCACATCCTCTTTCAGGAAAAAAAAGGGCCAAAACACTTTTCTTTTCTCTCCTGCTCCTTATTTATTTTTTTATAAGGTGTCCGCGACAAAAGTTCACAAAATACATTCCCTTCTGCTTGTAACGCAACAAGCTATTGAGCAGAGATAAGCCCCTTTTACAAATGAAGGAGAATTTAATTCAGGTTTGAGTGACAGCAGGAAGATTTATCCCTTCCACAGACAATACGGGCTTTTCGGAACTTTAATCTCCCCCAGACAATGAGCTGTTTTTCCTCCCTCGTCCTGTGCTTTCCCACGATGCTCGCTGATTAGCGCAGCCCCATTGGACAGTGGCCATTATCTCTCATTTTCTGTGAATCGTCTGCATTTGTGTCAAGGATGGAAAGGAAGAGGAAGAAAAAGGAAAGAGCGAAGAGAGGAAGAGGGAGCGACAGAGAGCGAGCGAGAGAGAGAGGGAGAGAAGAGAGAGGCAAGACGGGGGTGAATAAAGTTTTGTCTGCCAAGTTCATTCACAGCCTGGGACACACAGATGCCAGTTGGGTCAGGAGACACTATCATCCACACTGAGTAAGAGGGGAAAAAAGAGAGGAGGGGGGTGAACAAGAGAGACAGAGAGAGAGGAGCAGTGGCCAGAGGAAAAAGGAAGAGAACAGAGGCCTTCTACCAACGGCATGGGCCTTTCACAACGCCGAAAACAAATACGTGTCACAGAGAATGCCAAAAATACAAATAAAGCGGAAAGAAGAGAGGGCAAGGCCGCTCCTGTGTCTCTGACAACCTGTGATTACCACACAAGTGCAAATCATCCCGACAAATTGTTTGCGTGTAGTCTGCCTGGCAGTCCGAACACAATGCAGGCAGTATCCTGTCTCAGTTCGCTGCCGTTTTTGTTTATCCCTCTGAGGAAATGCATTATCACCGCCACGCTTTTAATTGTCGGTGACCCCCGACCCCGAATGGAAGTTTGGTGATCCAGAGGGGGGGGGTCTGTGCCTTTAGAAGAACGGCTCGGAGCACATTCGTGACAACGTAAGACGCCAGGCACTATATGTACACAGCACTGCTGTGGCAATGTAGATTGGTGTGTCATGGTCATGATGCACCAGTGCCTTCTGGGTGCTAAATGTCCTTATACTGTTGTGCAAAAAAGTCCCAACTGTGAGAGA
>CM040402.1:57227501-57230001 GCA_022702515.1 Ilyophis sp. 1 JC-2022
CTTGTGACCCCCCAGATCTGATTAGGGAGCTCCCCAGTTTAAACTCTGTCAAGACAATGAAAAACACAAAGCATGACCCCCTTCAATTGGAAACGGATCTGGGCTCTGGAGAAACCCTGCCCAGTAATTGAATCAAGGCTGTGTCTCAGTCCCATGCAGCCGGCTGAAGTTTAGAATAATCTTATTATTGATACTTCAATAAATGTCATCAGGGTCATGTCATTAATAGATATCTTACATATTGACATGGTTTACCCCAGTCGGTAATGCGACATGCCATAGTCCTTCCTATGAGAGAATTAGTTAAGCAAAAACAGCACAGAAACGGAGGCATCAGGGTTCAGCAGAGCGCAAAGGAAGCGAGTTACTAATAGTTGAATTATCCCTGTGACAGATTACATTCAGCAGTTATAACCTCTAGCACAACTGTGAGCTCATCTGCGTAGCACCTCATTATATCGTTCCGTGCAGGAACTTTGGGAAAATACATAGCTTTCTGCTGACAAACCACACTTGAAGCATCAAGCAGTGCCCAGACAAGAACTGAAGGAGTTACACCCTGTGAATTAAACTTTTCAAACTTGATTTTTTTTTTCTTACTGGGAAAAACAGAAGGGCTTCATATGTTACTATTTTTGGCGATCGAAAATGAAATGGATTACAAACTTTTACTTGTACAGAAATATTATTATTAGAGTTCTGTGTACTTTGCACTGTTTCCAGCAATGTCATGTTCTGGAGATTCAGGGTGACCCATGAGTTTCTTCATGTCATTTACAAATAAATATTTGATACATAACACTGACAAAGAGAAAACGATATATTTCATGTAAGCTTTACTTTTTATTAATTTATTCCACATCCATCAGTGATTAATCTTTTCTATTTTTTCACCAAAACCACAAACATCCATTTTACAGTGAGGGGTACACCCCCCCCACCCCCCACCCCCACACACCCCCACCCTCACCCTCGTTATTTGTGCTGCTAATGAGTTTGTCCAGCAGTCTGAATTCACTACATCAATAATGCAGAAACACCTTGGAGTGAGTAACTCAAGAGGCAGAGTCTGGCCGTCTCTCTCCTCCCTCCTCTTCCTCCCTACCTGAGTGACAGAGGAACACGACGCTAGCACCCACCTCTCCCTGTGCAAGACAGCATTTCTGTACGCATCGCTAACTCCACTGTTCGGCTGAATTCGCACAGCGTCTCACCCATGTATTCTGTGTCTTCTGTTACTTGTTTTGTGTGTGTGTGTGTGTGTGTGCGCGTACATACATTCAATCCACCCATAATGCAGCCTGGCTCAAAGTTAAGACCAGAAAATGAAGAATGAAGCCAGAATAAAATGGCAATGAAAGTACTTTTTTTTATTTGTATGTCACAAACGAGATGCTGATAAATGCCAGCGAGTGAAACTTAAAGTCAGCACAAGGATTTGAATAACGCCCCCAGAAGGAGTTGCCATTCAATCCCTTCATAAACTCATTGTTCCCTCCCACCTTGCCACTGGTACCACAAGGAGCCCCCTGTTCATAACAGTAAAAGGTGCTTTTCCAAGCGCCCGGGGGCAGAGGGGGAAACAGGTGCCAGTATGTCACCAGGAGAAATCACTCCTGGAAGATTTTTCTTCTCTATGCCAAAGAAGCCCTGGTCTTTTGCTAGAAGTTAACAAGTCACTCTAAACCAATAAGCTTTTAACAGGCACCTGCAGCACTGAAAATAAATAAGCGTTGTTTGTTTTTTCTTTCTCCTGAAACACTTGACTCGAGGCATAGCCGGAGGAGCCAGTAAAAACAATCCCATTCAGCCACTTTCATCATGTTCCCCTTATTTTCTTTTTCCACGGCTACTTAAAACTCGAGCCTCGTCATTTAAAAAGACAAGTCTGTCCACCAAGGGCAGACTGACATCCTGATGTGATCTGCTCTGGTCTGGTCTGCCAGCAGAAGACCCCAGGACATCTATGCCCTCCATTTTGATTCACACCACCTCAATTCATCTGTTTCAGTTTCACTTAAAACTGATGTGGGGTGCCAGGAAACGAGATGTCAGCATATCTCAAAACATTTACCGAGAATAGATAAATCAATACATAAGCTCCACTCTCATTACTGAGAAAAAATAAATAAATTTAAAAATTCCATAAATCAAAATATCTACTCAGTTTACTACAATGCAATTTGATATGTACTGTGTTCATACCATAGATTGAAAAGCTTTCCAGGATGTTAGCAAACAAACCCAGGTTGAGTTGCATTTTGTTTAAATTAAATATAGACGCAGGCATTTAGAATGCCGTTTGCACACATTGTATTAGTAGCACAAAGGGAAATACACAGTGGTGGAACCACCTAGTAACTATGTTTTTACTTTTTTCAGATTTTTCCCGTTTTCCCTCAATTTGGCAGCCAATTGTACCCTAGTGTGATTCAATTCTCTGTGTACTGCTGAGAATTCACCGCTACACAACCCCGTCGGCCGCCACGTCTTCTCCAAG
>CM040402.1:57235001-57237501 GCA_022702515.1 Ilyophis sp. 1 JC-2022
ATGCTCTTCCTGAGTAGTCTTCTCTTACAATGCAATGCTCTTCCTGAGTAGTCTTCTCTTACAATGCAATGCTCTTCCTTTGAGTAGTCTTCTCTTACAATGCAATGCTCTTCCTTTGAGTAGTCTTCTCTTACAATGCAATACTTGTCCTCTGAATAGTCTTCTCTTACAATGCAATGCTCTTCCTTTGAGTAGTCTTCTCTTACAATGCAATACTTGTCCTCTGAGTAGTCTTCTCTTACAATGAAATGCTCTTCCTGAGTAGTCTTCTCTTACAATGCTATGCTCTTCCTGAGTAGTCTTCTCTTACAATGCAATGCTCTTCCTGAGTTGTCTTCTCTTACAATGCTATGCTCTTCCTGAGTAGTCTTCTCTTACAATGCAATGCTCTTCCTGAGTAGTCTTCTCTTACAATGCAATACTTGTCCTCTGAATAGTCTTCTCTTACAATGCAATGCTCTTCCTTTGAGTAGTCTTCTCTTACAATGCAATACTTGTCCTCTGAGTAGTCTTCTCTTACAATGCAATGCTCTTCCTGAGTAGTCTTCTCTTACAATGCAATGCTCTTCCTGAGTAGTCTTCTCTTACAATGCAATGCTCTTCCTGAGTTGTCTTCTATTAAAATGCAATACTCTGTCTGGTGGGGTTGAGGAATTGGGGGGCTGGGGGAGGAGGAGGAGTGAAGGGGGTGGGGGGGGTTAGGGGAGAGTTTCCTCGGGAGACCTAGCAGAATTCAACAGAATAATAGCAATGGACTTCAGATACATACTTTACAAACCCAGCCCCTCGCCCATCCCCTCACACCCACACCCCCACCCCCCACCTCAACCCCCTCCAAACCTGCATCCTTTTCTCATCTCCTTTTCAACAAGAGCAGTTTGTCAGGGTCAGAAAGCAATTTAAAACCCTTATTAATGAGAGAAAGAGAAATGTGAGGTATTGGGGGGGGGGGGGGGGGGGGGGTGGGGGGGGGGGGGGGGGGGGGGTGGGGGTGGGAGGAGGGGCTCGTGGGGTGCTGGGATGTCTGCCATCAAAGTTGACATGAAAAGAAGGCCAGGTGGTTGTGGGAATCGGGGCCTTTTGGAGGATGGAATCTTCAGTGTAATTAGCAGGCTGGATTCAGGCCCTCTGAAGCTCAGGATAGCCCCTTGGAGGGTGCAATTTGCACTTCTACAGGAGCCGCCAGCAGGACCATAAAGGAGAGTAAAGGGAAACTACGGCATCTTTTATCAGAGGGGACAAAGACGCTGCATCTTTTCAAAGGCCAGAGCCGAACTTTCCGGAGCGCAAAAAAACGAGGAGTGGACGTCAGCCGGCAAATAAGCATGGATGCCAACATGTGGTTCACAGAGTGAGACGGTTGTAGGGGGTGTGTGTGTGTGTGTGTGTGTGTGGGGGGGGGGGGGGTTGTATTCACAAGCATGCAGTGAACCTGTAGAGACACCAAGAATTCTATATGCAGTCACAAACTGGGGGAAACTAAAGACATGGCTCTGAGACACAGGATACATCCTGGGACCTCAGACAGAGCCCTCCCCCTTTCTCGCATTACTGATCTGTTTCTCACTCCTGCAACCAGCTGTTTTCTCTGTAGGCCTTTAGAGCAACAGTTCTGAATTCATACAAAACTCCGGCGAGCACATTTTTTGCACAACAAATTTTCACGACTTTTTCCATGTTCCATTATAAAAGGACAAGATGAATTAAAGAATCACGAACGGCACTGCTTCACTTAAAAGTTATTTAAAATTCCATACAAATATTAAGGCCAAAACATGATTGGCATAACCACAAGCAAATTAATACACTGTGCCAAAATAACAAAAGCGTTCATTAAAAATGCTTTATTAAAAATCATTAAAAAGAGTTTTTAAGCAAGTACCTCTAACTTAGGAAATAAATTGTTGGTGCCACCATTACTTTTAAAGACAACTCTCTGGTGCTCTTGTTTAAGATACAAGCCAGGACCAAGAGACATCCTCCAATCAGAACTGCACACAAGAGACCAAGAGATCCTCCAATCAGAACTGCACACACGCACAAGGTCAGCAAAAAATGTGCAATATTTAATACAGCCAAAGAGCTGTGTTAGAAACAGCTCCATAATAAACAAAACAATTTGACAGCAGCTGGATAAATCCTTGGGACATCATTATAGCAGACCACTTCTTTCTATGTTTAAAAATCATTGAGGTCAAGTGTGGGATAATAATTCTGGTGTATCTCCAGCATTACATTACTGCAGTAAAAGACAGAAAACTCTCGAGTTTGCTCAGTTGTAACTGAAATGATAAAATGTCGTGTATAAAACGAGACAATTTTCCAGTAAGCTTGTTTATCTAGTATTTTAATATCTACAACTGTTAATGCACTTACAGTTTATTATTTTTGTTAAAGTTAGTAATGGCACTGATAAGCAACCTGGCTGATTTTAATTTGCGGACAACAATTGTCAGCTTTGCTGAGAAAATATGAAAGTAATATTTTATCAAGTAGACAT
>CM040402.1:57240001-57327501 GCA_022702515.1 Ilyophis sp. 1 JC-2022
AATTGTGTTGCAAACTGAAAAAAAAAAACATACCATTGATATAATTAAGGCAATTTTCATGGACAGAAATAGTTGAGAAGGCAGTAGAATAAGCAGTGCGTTCATCTGGGGACTGATCTGCTCTCCCCTCCCCACCTCCCCTACTTCTTTTCATCATTTCAAAGAAAGTTAAGTATTAAACAAATACAGCACTGGCCCGGACTGACTGGCTGGCACAGCCATTTGATAATGACGGGTCAATTACTGTGAATCTCAACATTCCCCAACAGTAAATTTGTCAAAACTGATGATAGGCTGACAGTGTAATCACTTCAGTCTTGAAATCATAAAAGTGTCCTTTATCATTCAAAATCAAAGAAGCTGATCTCAAGAAGACTAAAAAAAATGAAAAACTGTGGTCCCTCCGCCTGTGCCATTATAGCAGTTTAATCCAGTTTAATGAGACAGTACTTGTCCATCTTTGTGCTAATGACAAAACGCTGAGGACCGCGGATAAATACATTAGATAGATCAGTGAGCCAAGCTTTTGAAAGCATGTCTGATAGCAGACTTGAAAGAGAGCAAAATGCATCTCTCCGCTGGAAATACCATGGGGACGGCATTTGTCTCCTTATCTCGGCAGGATACAACATCAAGGTCTGAGGCCGTGTCTTCGTAGAGACACCCTCGCTTGCTGACTGCTGTCACTGTGCAAATTTGCGCTCTCTCTTTCTCTCTCTCTCTCTCTCTTTCTCTCTCTCTCTCTCTCTCTCTCTGTGTGTCTCTCTCTCTCTCTCCCTCTCTCTCTCTCCCTCTCCCTCTCTCTCTCTCAAGATTCAACTTTTTCTATTGTGGAAGAGGAGATGAGTCTGATATGCATTTATTTTTTATTTTCGTCAACTGTATGTGTGGTGTGGTGTGGTGTGTGTGCATTTGTATATGTATTTATGTGTTGGTGTTGTGTTTTCCTCTGCTATCTATTAAAATGATACAATTTTAATTAACTATTTTTCTCAAACTTTAAAACGTCTAACTCCCCTTCTATTAACCCCCAACACACAACACATAACATGCAGGCACGATGCATTGATTTGTGTCTCAGAATAACAGCTGATACACCTCCATACGCTCCTTTAGAGATGCATTTGCATCAACCAGGTAGCACAGGCAGGTGTAGACAGGACCAGGGCTTTATTTGTGTATGTCCACATTCCAAACGCTATGCATGCAGTAAGCAAAGAGTCTACAACTGATTTGAATTATTAAAACACTCCTTAAGCTAAAACCTCATGAAAATGTTTATTTTTCACACAAAAAACTAACAGACAGTGTTGATATTTTCTTTGGATAACCAGCAGACCAAAAGCAAGCTTTCACCCAATACACAAAATCACCTTATTGCAGTCTTGCACTTCGATTACTGTTATTAAAGATTCTGCAAAAGCCCATTTCTGTGCCTACTGAACTGGCATAAATCTACAGCATTGAATTCCATTGCTGGACACCAAAAAGAAAAAAAAGAGAAAGTCCACTTTTTGACTTTGCAGGTATTTTATGAGCTTGACTTCTTGCCATTTTACAGCCTCTAATAATCAACACAGAACCTTTTATTCTGTGTTAATTATACCTCAGTGTTGGTCCAATACACAGTTTGCAGTTAGTAAAACTTCAACCCCACCAGCCTGCAAAAATTGAGCGCCCTTGTGGAGTGAGTTCTCGGCCGTCTTTTGCACTGCATAAAATCTACGATTTGAGAGGCCGTTCTGTTGCTTATGGCAAAGCGTGTGCGGAGAGTAGCCGCTGGACCGACGCACTGGTAATGGGAAAATGAGGTGGTGACTCCATGACTTGAGGCTGTGGCTCACAGATTTGAACCAACTGGTGTGATTCGCTGTGGAGCGAAAATACCTTTGTTTCTTCAATACAGAGAGTGATTGACAGCTCATTGTGGCACCACCCATTAGGAAGTTCACGATAACTCACTTTTCCACCTCTACGGTCGAGCAGACAACATTAGGGAGACCGGTGGCTCTGCCAAGGTCAGGGTATGAAGGTATTAACACCAACACCATCAGGTGTAAGAAGTCAGACATACTGGAACATAACAGGAGAGAACCTCTGGGTAGAAGAGCCGTGGTCTATCTGACGTGACACCGATGCCATTGAGATTGAATATCAAAATGGGAAAGTGTGACTCCCAGAAGAGCTACAAGTCCAACTCAAATGGATTAAAAACCCAGAGCTATTTTCCAGATGAAATGGATGCGATGAGATAACATTTTTAGTTGCCATTTGTTTTATGTGGAGGAAACGTTAGTCCTGTTAGTAAAAATAGGAAATAAAAAGTATTTTTCTAATAATATCGGTTTTTTAGTCATTTGCAAATCCCAGTGTGTGGGTCCTACTGTGCAGTGTGTGGGTCCTACTGTGCTTTGAATGTGGAGGAAACAGAAACATATGCAGCAAAAATGGCAAGAACACAAATTTCTTTCCTTTTTTTTAAAAGGTCTTTAAAAATCCATAGCCACTAAAAATATCTCTTATTGCAATAATGTCCACATTAAACAGGATAACTGCCATTTGAGAGTGCTACTTGAAAACAACATAGTTTGATGTGGATTCACAACTTCAATGTGTACAATGATTAAGTGCCAGATCCGATCTAACCTCAATATACTCTGTCCTGAACTTGACATTGCAAATTTAAGCAATTATTTTTGTACCACTGACACTTTTTTTTTGACAACTAATTTTTTCATGTTTCAGTTCAGTAATTACCAAACTCACAGGGTAAGAAACATAAAAAATATGGAAATAAATCTGTTACTGAAAGTTTAGGACAAAGAGTCACAGTAGTTGGATTGAACTCCACCCCCCAGAGTCCTTTGAGACTTGCACACCTGACTTCACTGCATAGAGTCAGTGAGATGTAGCAAACATGGGGCCCCAGCAGAACAATGCCATGTAGAGATTGTATAATGAGTCACCTGTGACGGATCTGAGCAAGGTCACCTGTACCACCTCACCTACAAAAAAACAAAACGTAGGACACTTCAAATAGCAGTCTCAGGTCAGGCAAGCAGGCAGGCCCTGCCCTCACACAGAACTCCAAGCCAACTCCTGCTGGCAGTACCACATAACCACTCAACCTTTCCGCTTTGTGAAAGACCTGGGTTAACGTAGCATGCAGGCCTACAACTGCTCAGGAACATACACTCTCAATCCAAGCTGATCTTAAAATAAAATTAAAAAAAGATCTTACACCTGAATGTGTTTGCATTTTGTGTTTGCACATATATGCAAATGTGTTTTTGTCTGCATCTGTGTACATGTGTGCAGGGCACACCTGTGTTTCAGAGCATGTGTGTATATGTAGGCCTATACATGTGTGCAGGGAACACCTGTGTTTCAGAGCGTGTGTATATGTAGGCCTATACATGTGTGCAGGGCACACCTGTGTTTCAGAGCATGTGTGTATATGTAGGCCTATACCTACGCAAATTGTGTCTGTGTGTGTGTATGCATGTACGTACGTACGTACAGGTGTATGACTGAGCGTGCAAATGTATTCCTATATGTATTTGTTTGCAGGTGTATGTGTGCATACTGCATGCTAGGAAAACTAAATAGATAAGAGTTCAGAGAGACAACATAGCTGAAAACCAGGCTACAAAGTGCCTTTTACTATATGCAGTCCTTCAAGAATTACTTCCTTGCAGACAGACAACTACACTGTCTCCGTGCGAATAGATATAGTATCTACTCTGCGACAATTTGCAAGAGGGTATGCATAAAATCTGCCATTGACCACATGTTCTTATCATACACAAACTCACAGAATAAACATAGTAAGAATAGCTCTGCAGTTTATGCCCTCCTGTCTTTTTTGTATTTCCACTGCATACCAAGAACGACATGTAATCCAACCGCTACATCACCTTGTCCTTAAACTTTTAGTAAAGAATTTAGCCAGCGCTAACTATTTGAATGCCTGCTTAAGAGTTCGTTTTTTTTTTTTAGGGTGGGTGTAAATATTAATTACTTTGTGTTTTAATTTCTATCT
The DNA here is from genome assembly GCA_022702515.1 of Ilyophis sp. 1 JC-2022. Lineage (NCBI taxonomy): Eukaryota > Metazoa > Chordata > Actinopteri > Anguilliformes > Synaphobranchidae > Ilyophis > Ilyophis sp. 1 JC-2022. The sequence continues at coordinate 57,244,044 of CM040402.1, forward strand.
GGGTGAGGAAACCTCATTGTCAGCCATTTTAACTGCAAACTCAGCATCTGGTATACACGGTAGGACCTGTGTCTTTTATCAGAGGTTCAACACAGCTCCCATTGTTGTTTTACTGTGTTGCGGGTTGGTTTTATTAGATCTGTCAAAACATCATAGGCTGTGCAACAACATGGGTTGTTCATAACACACACGGCCTATCTGAGCAGTCCACCAAATTCAAATCAATCTGACTTCTCAGGTAAACCTGAATGTTCTTATAAAAAGGATCAATCATGTAAACACGTCGCAAAGAGTGGCAACACCTACAGCTGTGACTGCATCGGCACAGGTGAACTTTCTAAGGTATGTGGGTTTGTTATAGATTTGCTTTGTAAAATCAGGGAGAGAGTGAGCAAGAGAGAGAGAGGGAGTGTGTGTGAGAGAGAGAGAGAGAGAGAGAGAGAGAGAGAGAGAGAGAGAGAAAGTAGTCCAGAGTTTCCAGTAGACACCAGTTTCCCTTCATTCAATGAGGCCTGCCGTGAATAAATAGTATTCCCCAAGGATCAGCCATCTCAAAGCTCAAACTTTTATTCAGACCTTACGACTCCCTCCTCATAATGGATGTCTGAGTGAGGGAGTGTTGATATTTAGCGATAAGTGTCCAGACAATATATTTACTGAATGACGTCACTTATTCTTGTCAAGTTAGAAGACTAAGTCTGAGCCTTGCTGACTTTCATAGGAAAAAAAGTTGGAATTCTATGCCACTTGGCCAGCTTTATTGTGCCAAATTAATACATTCAATGGCTTACCATCCAGTTGTGCCAAAATGTAATTATTATTAAGAGTACCTTTTATTATTATTATTATTATTATTATTATTATTATTATTATTATTATTATACCAAAAACAATAATACCAATTATTTGTCATTATTCATGTTTATAACATTACTATTGCTGTTATATATTATATTAGTATTATAATTATATATTATTGTCATTGTGCTCATCATAACAAATATTTTGTATTGATTAGTACAGATTAATGTGAAGCTATTGGATACAACTAAGATTTTCATGAATTGTACCATTAAAAGTTATGTTCAAAGCTTCAGCTTTGATCGAATCAATTTCCACAGAGTGCACAGTCCACACAGGGTGCACAGTCCACACAGGGTGCACAGTCCACACAGACTGCACAGTCCACACACTGCAGTGTAGAAAAAACCCAGAGATTTATATTCTAAATACTCCTTAAGACATTCAGTTCTGCACAAAACCAAAGAGAGATGGACTGCCCCACGGAGCCTCTGTGATTGGCATGCTCGCCGTCTTGTTTACAGCAGCATTCTTTGATTTCCTTTCCTGTAACAGGAGAGATGTCAAATTGGGTCCAACTTCTCTGGTCAGGGCACATTGAGTCAGTACTTATCATGAGGCATGCTGGATGAGTAGGGCACCATCATAGGCACGGTCAGTCACTGAAGAAACGACTTGCACTGTAAATTGCAATCTGGTCTATAAAAATGTGTTCCTCTCCTTTAAAAAACTTGTCCGAAGCGGTCTGTAAATTCCGGGAGAAGTGTGCATCACAGAGCAAGGCAGCGGTACTGCTGACACAGTATGTACTGCTGACTGTATTTACCTGTATGGCCTACAATGGTTGTACATACGACAAGAGTACTGTATCTTTCTCCAAAGGTAAAACGACATACTGTGTCCACAGAATTGTGATATACTAGACCGGTGTAAGCCCGGCTAACCTCCCCACACCTACGTATTCCTGTGGAAGTACGATGACATTCGATACCTGTTGAAAGGCAGATGCAATCTAACTGCAAAGTGCATTGCATTAACGGTGCCTGAAATGTTAGCTAAGGTCAACAACACATTTTCTCTCAAAGCGAATAAAACAAAATAACGTTAGATATTTAAGCGGAGACAAAACTAATAAAGCCTAAAATTAGTTATTGATTTTTTTGGAGGTAGGCTTTAGCTGTAGTTGATTTGCGGTGTGAATCCGCCCATTGGCTCCCGCCGCCGCAAAATGAGTAGGGTGATCTCACAGAATTCTCCAGTCCTTTCTGCCAATATAAATCCGATATCATGTAAACTGTACGTTCAGATTCAGAACGGTTTTCCTGACTTGCCGTAGCCTACTATTCGCACGTGCAATGTTGTCGAATTACATCTAGGCCAACTTAGTATACACGAAAGGAAAACGTAGGCTACTGTAGATAGAAAATGTAAGGACTCCATTGAGGTTCTCAGTAGATCGAATGTAAACGCAGAGCTCGCGCAATAAAACGTTCTGTTGCAAATAAAGACGTTTTTGTCCTATTCAATATGTATGTAGGCTAATGTCCCTCTATTTTACTGATGGTTCATCTGATTATTTTCTTTCCTGCATCCAGTCTTTGTATTTCAAGCAATTCTATGGCATGTAGTGACCTATTGTATACGCGCACTGCAACTTGTGATGTCTTGTTAAACATCTAACTTTTACATGTGATTAATTTGGTCACTAAAAATTTTATCATAATAGTAAATATCAGAAATAACGGCATTTAAGAATGCAATGCATTCTTCTCCTATGGGAATTTCAGCGTAAAAAGCGCTGATCTTTAGAATGTGTCGGAGAGCCGAGGTACAAAACTATACAGGACAATATTCGTTCATATTAGAGAATGATAGAGCTACGTATGGATAACATACGTAGTAAAACATGACTTGGCGCAACTTAAAAGCCAGAAAATAAAATACACTACACCACATGTGATCTATGTGAATTAATAAATCTGTATTATAATTTATGACAAAATAATAATAATAATAATAATTAGTATTATTATTAATATTATTATTAATAGTAGTAGTATTAATAGTACTTGTTGCAGTGGTGGAATTGTCGTTTTTGTTGGCATGAACAAAAATCTAACAAAAAGGTTTAAACATTATTTTTTAAAATTAAATCGATAACATAAAATATACTTTTTCCTGTCTGATCGTCGCATTGGTTTAAAGGAAGTCATAAATAAGTAGGATCAAATGTAACAGCCAAATCTGTCGACAGAAATATCAACATACGCTGACACATGTCAATATTTTAAATTATGCATCTGCAGTCTATTGGGCACTAGGCTATATAGGCCTGCCACAACGCGCGTAGAATAGTTGCTTCTATAATATTGCTGTTTGAAGTTACAAAATAGGCAGCAATGAAGGAACTAATAAACTGCCATAACTGATTGGGCAAGGTTATCAATTTCGACACAAATTAGTAGTCCACAAGAGGCAGCTTACGGTGCACAGATTCCCTATAGATTTTGTTTAACTGCTTCAAACTAAGCCGGTGACTAAATAAAAATTACTTAATTTCTTAGAAACTCGTAGGCTATGCCCCGTCTCAATAATCAGTAAAATTTTAAACTACAATAATTAAAAGTAGTAAATACGAGTACAAAAATGTGTATATATGTATGTATATAGTTTACTAACATTAAATGCAAGCTTTGTGCGAGGAAAGTATGTAAATTGTGTGTCTTGTCTCAACCAAATATACTGCAATTTACTCTAACAAGTATTTGTATTGATGCTGAAGATAAACTCTAGAAGGGAGAAAGGCCTACGTGTTGGAGTTGTACAGAAATGGCCTACCATGCATGGCAAGTGTTGTAATTAGTCTTTTGAACACTAAATAAATTATCACTACTTGATCATAATTTTGCGGCATTAACATATTTAAGTAAATACTTGTGGAATTCCATTGATTTATTCAGGCTTGGCGCGCTGAAATCCCCACCTGTTAAATGAAAAGGGGTCATGGAATTGTGCGTTTCCTTCCTAAATCCAGGTATTTCGGGATGTGAGTGAGCCGACTGTTGCTCTAGCCAAGTCAGCAAGAGGATAAGGTTAGCCTGTTTATATTGTGGACATTAATACAATTGCAAATCATTGATCATTACTAACCGATGACTTGAAATATATTGGAGGGGTTTTAAACTGTTTAATGCTTGATCCACATCATAACCTTACGGAAATAAATATTTACGCAAATATTAAGAATTATACTACTTCCAGTAATATTATGATGCATTGTGTTAGTATCGGATTTGTGACACTATTTTGAACACACTGCATTAAAATGCTCATAATTAGCCAGATAGATATTTCTAACGGCCATGAATACTGGACAGTGGCACAGTACCAAATTAAATACACACATAACAGGATTTAAATAGCGTAGAATCTATATGTATAAACGTGTCCTAAACATTGTGCCATTATTTCGCATATATTAAACCTTATATAAACCTAACCAGTATGTGTATACTGTGGGCTACAATAAAGTTTTTTTTAAATCAAGCTGCAGAAATTTAGACTGTCATAAAATAAATACTTACTATATATGATATCATGCAATATTTTCACGGTCTTAACTTTTTGATTTGTGCACAAGTTTATCCTCTTAACCAACATAAGTAATTACGTTTTAGTTTTATTTTAAGGATTGCTTTATTATTGATAATATAAGCCTATATGTAAATAGTGTACTAATGTCGATTGTAGCGTATTATCATTACGACAAGTAAAAAACTCACCAGGACATTTTTAGAAAAATTATAATCCAGAATGGATGCATCAGTACAACAAAATCGAAAGTTGCTAGAATAATAGCAGCACATAAAAGTAACAGCTCTTCTAAATTGTTGTACGTTTACTAATAGTAGAATGAAACGTTGGTACACACTGATGAATTAATTGCTACTTCAAGAAAGGCTCTAGGAGATCAAAAATACAAATCTGTTACATGCCAAACATGTAGACTTTCTAAAGAGAAAATTCAAATCCAAACTACCTTGAGCCAAAACAAACGACGCAAACAACACAGTTAAAAAAGAATAAACACATTTCCCATGTGAAATAGCACCAAGTTAGCAACAGTCCAGAGAAATGTATTTTCTTGCAGCTCGAACATTATTGATTGCCATTCCCAGAAGGAGAGCCCAAACACAATTGAAACACAACGGCCCAGGACAAAAAAAGGCTTCGTGGATGCAATTTCTTGTGAGGTAAAAAAGACTGGGGGAAAAGTCCGTGAAAACATAGCCATTTTCTTTCAAATTCCCTCTCCTACATAACGTGTCCCCTTGTCGGTATGTCTGTTTCTGAGCGATACTCACTCTCTGGATTCTTAGCTCCCCATAGCCATGAACAGTGCTACAGCGCCCACTATTTCAAAAGCCAGGAATATTATTTCACAAGACTTGGAACGACTCAATAAAAAAGTTACTATCCCTTTCGACAACTTTTAGCTAACTTTCGTTGAACGGTTCCACAGTTTCTAACCTCAATGAGCAGAAATCGGCGAAACTACAACGTACAGTTCTCCTGGAATTACAATATTATTTTTTTGCTTATCATTTAGACGGCGAACATCAGCGTTGTTTCATCACGTAAGAAACTTCTGACGCTGCGAACAAGCAAACGGAGGCAGCAACAGCGAAAGGGTGGGAATACAAGGCTCTAAAGTATTTTAGCTTTTAGATTTTTGTGAAGACAGAAAATATCGACGAGGACAAAGAAGCGTTTCTTAAAGGAACTGTTAAATGAAAAGGACACGCTTGAGATCTATACGTGAGTTCGGAGTATCGAGACGCCGGGTGAATGTGTAAGAAGGGAAAAAAGACCTACTTTTGGCCAGTTTTCTCGCCCTCGCCTTGGATCTCATGGTGTCGGCTTGTAGATTCCTCTCGTCCTCCTTGAGCCCAGAAGCAGCAACAACACTATCTTCATCTCACAAGCATTGTCAGTTTGGACACCTTCGCACATGCGCACAGGCCATTCAATCTGACACCCTCGTCAGGGCCAAAAAACTTTCCAATGTATTCATCATCATCACTTTTTGTCCTATCGTCTCCCCTTTAGATCACTTATCTCTTCCCCTCCCCTCCTCCTCCTCCTTCTCTCCGCACCATCTCAGACTCTTTCACCCCCCCCCCCCCCCTCTCAACCTCACCCCTTCTGCTGCCCCTTTAAGAGCTATAACTCTTATTTTTCGCAAACCTGCGGAATCCGGTCTCGCGCTGGACACTGAATGGGATGTAGGGTCAAGGTCGCATCCCTGAATTGCAAGGTGATTGTTTTCAGATCAAATACCGACATTATTCAATTACGATATACAAAATAAAGAATGAACATAAGACAAGTAAGGATTTTAAGGTACAGTACAAGTCTCCAAGAATGCATTTTCTTGTTTTTATTTATCTTTTTAAAAATTATTATTATTATTATTATTTATTATTATTATTATTATTATCAAAACAATAATATTTGTGTTATCTAAACTATAAACCATGTTTCCTCTACTCCAGAGGAGTATTTATTTCATTATTTTTATTGCCATTTAAAACATTTCCTGTATTAATGTGCAATTTTATTTATTTCCCGCAACCTCCCCCATATTTCATTCAGTTATTTTCGACACCATTAATTGAGATGCAGCAATAGGTATAAAAGGTCAAATGAAAAGTGCATTTGGTTTTACGGAGATGATTTAGCACCCCGTGTAGGCTACACGGTGACTCCGTCTCATATGTTGCCCAATGTCACACGCGGCTGCGGTCCTCTCAACGCTCACTACACCCAGCTGAGAATAAGACCACAAGTCCCGTATTCCAGCGGGTGGTTTCGGTACAGGATTTTCTGCTCTTAAGAATAGAAATAAACATAAACCTTTATATATATATATATATATTTTTTTTTTTAAACTCGATTTCTACTTCTGTGCCAAATCCCACTGTAGGCTACTACATAATGGGATCCGACTTCCTATTTACTTTAGCGGTGTAAACAATAAACAAAAGGTAGCGTCATCAAGAAAAAAAGATCAACTGATATGGTAAGTATATGACTTTACCTTCAACCTGTTTTAAGCGCGCGTGCATAGTACATGCATGCATTTACATGTTTCATGTGTTTTATGTGCACACACACACACACATATACATATATATAAACAGTAACTTTTTTTTCAGCATTTTTATCAAATCTGAAAAGTGATCCATGTATAGTCTACTACATTAAACAGGCTAGAGATTCCGAAACGACAGACAGTGTTGGACGAGACGGTGCTTGGTGGCGTTCATGTGTATTGCTTGAAAAAAATCCATTATGATAAAAATGCATTTGCAAAAGCAACGGAACTGTTGTTTCAAACATATATTCTGCTTGACGCTTTAATGTCTACATGTCTTCTGTCGTCCTGCAGCACCCATGCCGAAGGTCTACTAAACAAGAGACAGCCGACAGTAGACCTTAATTACTGACGAACTGAATTAATGACACTTTTAATGAGAGGGAGCAGACAGGGAAGTGACGAGAAGGGTCTGACTATTTTACAAACTGTTGAAGCCATTTGAAGAAGGAATATGTTTCAAAGCTGCATGGTAAATTAACCATTCAATGTGTTATGTGCATGTTCTCTTAGCCTGTCAATATGTCAATGCATTAACAGGATCTGCATTAAAATGAAGGTTATTTGCTAGCTTGCTTGCAAAATAAATACAGATAATCATTTACAAGTCTGAGTTGTCTGCTTGAACTGTCAAGAGGTATTATGAGTACTAAAATATATATCGATCAAACGCAATGTTGGCCGGCTATAAAACTCAAAATGTTATCTCTAAAGTCAAATCTAAAATTATTTCAAACGTTGCCATTCTGCGCTTCCATTTTACGTCACCCATATATAATTTACTGCATGATGCGTATGCAAATAGGCCAGGGGGTGTGAGATCGAATATAATGTAACTGACTAAATTAGCTTTACAATATGTGCAATTTTAACCGCCTGATTGTTTCTTTCTTGTGAGTCGCTTTAATTAACTAATGAAAATACTTCCCTCATAAATGTTTGGATCATCTACTCGCAGAGAGATTATTCTGACCGGGTTAAGCAATCTGTTCAATTGTGTTCATCAATGACGTTATCAAATAATAACATAGAAGTGTAGAAGTGTGATCGTTTGCAAACCGCAATCAAACGATAGGTGCCATTGCAATGTAGGTTTACCGACTATAATAACCCACCCCGACTCAGGTAGACCAGAACTCCCTTGGGACGGGCTGGCTCCAACGCCCCGCGATCAAGATCTAAGCTTTATCACTTTTACTTTCTCTACATCCTTTCTAGCAGCAAAAAAACACAGATAAATAATTTCTTAAACTTTAATTTCTACTTGTAAGGGTGAATGAATTAATAATAATAATAATAATTGTGAAATACACCGATTATCCATATACCAAGAGTTGCTGCTCATAAATATATATCACACACACTTTTTATCCCAAAAAAATTACTACATTTCTGTTTTATTAAGTTTATTTATTAAGCTTTATTAAGATAAACACAATATATTACAAAAATAGATTGATACATGTGATATATAAATCAAACGTGTACTGCTATTAGATATGAGTCTACACAGAAATACTAATATTAAAGGAAAAAAATACCTTCGCCTAAATAAATTTAGCGACAATATTGGCCAATTTAAGTATCATTATTCCATCAATGTGCGCGTAAATTATAAGGCACAAAGAAAATGTCTTGACTCGGGTAGTTCTACCTTCATGTAATACTATCTCTTGTTCTTAATTTGTTAGATTTGTGATATACATCTAATAATATTTTTTCAATACTTCAAAAAAAAAAAATGGCAATAAGGCTATTTTGATATTTCTCAGGCCGCAACCGGAACAAAGAATAAACGGAGTGGTAGTTATTATAGAATGAGAAATACATCGTAATATTGTTTGGATTGTTATGGATTATCCGATTAGAGGACATACAGGCACCCTGCATTTGCCTTTTCGTAGAAAAAAAAACGCAGTTGATCACATACCAAAAAGGCCAGACAATAGACTAAAGTATAAACATTGCATATTCGTGAGTTTATATAAAAAACGGCTGATCATTTCTTAACTCAATCATTATATTCGGTATATGAAGACGCTCACAAGGTTTTTTACGGAAGCGACCAATACATTGTATTGTAATGTTGCCTAAGAAGTGAAAGGGAAGTTAAACTTGATGCAGCAGCTGTTTTATTTTGTTGTAGCCGATCAATGTTTTCCCTAACTCTCCAAAACAATTTGAAATTATAACGCATTTCTTTCTTACATTGAGTTGGACAAATTTATTTCATACAGAGCGACACCTTTTTTTGAGAGCAATTAACTGTAATTACTCTTGTAAAGAAAAGTGTTGCTCTTCAACACTCGCTCATTGGGGAATAGTTTTCTGCGTCATTTAAACGTTTGCTTTTTACGAGCTCGTGGAAACCTGATTGTCCTGTAACCATGCATTTGGAGTATTTTATTTCCAGATTGTTGCCATTTTCCTGTGGCTCGAGCGCAGGAAGGGAGGGGATGTTGGCCCAGACCCCGGAAGAGAGGTGCTGTGCTAGCCAGGCCGCAGTAGTATACGTTTTTTCACATTCGCATCACCAGCTACTGCAGTTTATCATCCGTATTAATCAAATCAGGCGGTTTTAGCGAAAATTACAATCATTCGCGCATCGTATGATAAGCCCATGTTAAATATTTGTCTTTTTATTTAACATGTGCATTAATAACATGACTTATTGTGATTATTATTAATGAGACCGTTTATATCACTATCAGGTGTGTTTGCATCCGAATCCACTGTACCATCTGATGTTACGTAACTATGTTTCTCCATTGGTAATGGCATTAAAAGAAAGCGACTTCCGTGTTAAAATATCGATTCACTGATTTTCCCGTTTGAATATGCCTTGCTTTAATTCTTCATCTGGTTTCATTTATTATTTAAATATGGCAAAAAAGTTTATATCAAAATAAAAAATGTAATTACAAAATACCGAAATACACCAAAAGCTAATTGATTTGGCACAGCACGGCTCCGGAAAGTCGCATAGGCGCTACACACTATAATTCTAATGGACATTCTTATACCAGCATTTAGCCAATCTGTGGATTTATTTTACGCTACGAAGATTGAGAGAATCAGTTGTGACGAACTGTCCAAACATGAAATGTTCAGTATTGTTTGTTTTTAATTATATATATGAGCATGTTAGTTAAAAATAAATATAGGCCTAGGCTATTAAATAAAAAATGTCTCGGAAACATATCTGTGTATCTCACATATAACACTTTGGTTGGTATTATATGAGAGCGAATATAAAATATACTTTTTGTACAATTTTGGTACAATTAAACTATTTCCTTATAATCGTTCAATTCAGTGGGTACATTGCAAATATAATACATCCCAGAGACAGAACAGGAATTAGAAATATGACGCAGCATAAACTATACATGGGATCCGTGTGGTCTGCAGTCCATGTGGAGTTTTATCCTAACACGCTGAAACCGAAGCTTTATCCACGGTCGAAATAGGCTCGGGATTATGAGTTACGCGGAGATAACATCACAGTGCATTAGATATCTGAAATAAAACCCTCCTAGCCAGGATTTTGGACATAGCATTGAAGATACATCAAAACACTGACCTATGGTGTGAATTATACGTTATTATGAGCGTTGTAAATGGTCCTTCTGCCAGATTCAATGCAACAGTAAAGTAAACAAGATTACTTCAGGGGGGTGAAAAGCTCTCCGGACATAATGCTCTCGCGCGCACCCACGCGCAGACAGACCAACCGACAGGCACACACGCGGGCGCGTGCAAACGCGCACACACACGAACGCAGGTAGGCAAATACACTTACTTCAATCGAGAACTATGTTTAACACACATGGTGGGTGGCGGTATTGGAGTACAGGTTGAGGGCATCAGGAAGCAAGACTAGAGGTAGAAAGAAAACAGAATGCCAATACTAATGTACAACCAATACATAACAGAAATAGTTATGAAATATAAATAGCATAGGCTACTATAAGAGTCAATATGGGAACACTTGCAAATCCGAGTAATTACAGGACAAATACAATTGATAGAAAATAAAGGAAGCATCTCATGTCAACGCGTCTGTAAATCAATTAGAATATCGTCCTTCGTTATTGGTAATATGGAAAACACTAACCAGCGCTGGAACACGTTCGTTTTGGCTGGTCTAGAGGAGTACCCGTGGCGCTCGAGCAGTTCCTTTTTTTTACTCGGCTTAATGAAGGCACGGGAGCGGCTGCGGTGAAGTTGGCTTGGTAATTATTAGCCATTAATTGGGTTCAAGACCTTGGGCGTCTATGGGAAATGGGAAATCTGACCGCTAATCCTAGACACTTTTTTCTTCTTTCTAAACTCGCCGCCAGAGACTGATGTCAGTCTGGGCTACGGACCCTATCCTGATATGAACGATATCCCCCCACGAGGGTGCAGGAAAATACACAGGTTTATATTTCTGGATATGTGTGTAATTATCTATAAGACTGGTATAGGTCTACGGGTAACATTTTAGGAATTAAAAAAGCCATGGTGTTCGCCATAACAACGTAACCACATGAAATTCACATCCAGTTGTTATAATTGATTCTATTTAATTACAGCATATTGTTTTAATCAATCGTTAAATTAGACTTATATTTAATTGCCAACTAAAGAGATGCATTAGGTCCTATATGACACAAGGTGGTGGCGGAGGTAATTTCCACAGCTAAAATACACAATTCATTATATTGTAAATGTGTATATGTATACTTATTGAGAGCATGTTGCTTTACACACACACACACACACACACACACACACACACACACACACAGTTGTGTAAAAGAACTGAGATGTGCACTGCATACAAGATTTCGATCCGGTCAAAACTCCTCCTTATTCTGATTGCGGATTTAGTCATGTGACATAGCTAGCAATGACTGGCACGTGCACCGGGTAAACATGTATTTTGTAGGCTACCGTTCAATACAGTAAGACATGTTTTTATTCAAAATAGCAAATTTGTGTGTAAACCACTTTTTCCACAATGGAAAATTTAATGATGTTTGAAGTAATCGTTCTCATTTTACCTCTATGACCTCAAATCAGATCTGATAACTGGCAATTTTGTCAATCAAGGGAGGGAAAAGTCAATTTTAACTCTGTCACAGAAGGTGGCAGCAGTCGGCTGCGAAAATTAAGCGTCAATTTATGTTGTTTTTTTTTGCTAATTGCATGCTTATTCGAGACTTTTTCTGCTTCTTGCGCTGCGATTCTTTGATATATTTCTGTCAAGGCCCTGTAAATATGCAACACACTCGCTCTCATTCTGGTTTCAACTGAAGCACAGCTCCTCTCGTCTCATCCAATACAGGCTAGGAAAGTAAGCTAAGCAGAGAAACCACAGCAAAGCGGTGAACTGAAAGCTGATATTCTATTAATGCACTATTTGGGTTTCGCTTAAGCACTCAGTTTGTCAACCCTGCATTTATTATACTTATTTACCGGCCAACAGATGCCCTTCCAAAACCATTATAGTCAAAGCGATGAACGCAAAACCAACACTTTTGATATGAACGAGCCTACATCCAGCATAGGGTTGTCTGCTTTAGCTGTATCAATTTACATACATCGATCTTGTATAAATTATTAAATCTAATTTCGCGTAGAATAAGACAGCGTGAACATATTTGTAAAGCCATAGAGAAAGATAAAAATATTAAACTATTTTAATAAATTATCAATACAGTTGTTATTATGATTACTGCAATTATCGACATTAATAATGACTACTTATATCACTACTACTACTACTACTGCTGCTAATAATAATAATAATAATAATAATAATAATAATGCGGTTCACTGGTCTACCTCCCCGAGGTCGCACAGCCTCACTTGGATGGCCTCGAGATCATTAATTCGCCAGCGCGCGAAAACAACAGAGCAGAGCCGCCGCACAGGCTGCAATAAAAATGCACAACCTAAGAGCGCCCGGGGCAAGGAAAGAAAATTACCCCAAAGTAGAAATGACCTTAATATGATGTAATCAATCAAGTTGTCTACTGGGACACATAGAATCATAATCTTAATCTTTCAGACTACAAGAGAAGGGTATATAAGAACAATAACTTTAAAAAAAAAAAAATATTTTAAATATTTTACACTGAAATAATTTTCTTATCACGGGACTGAGTACAGATGCTACATTTGACCATATAATTATACAACTGCAAGACTTGATTTTAATACAATGGCTAGTACTGCCACACATGCTATTACTACTTATTTTTCTCATTCTTAGTTTATTATTATTAATGATGATAATAATAATAACAATAATAATAATGTGTTTCATAAGAATATGTATGCCCATTATATATTAATTTGTTGCATACAGATTAATATATTCACCAGGCTAAGACCTTGGCTTCCTTGCATATGAAAATGACTGAAAAAAAATATCGGAAGCTGCGAATTAAGAGACGAAGTAGAGAAGTGAACGCACCACTTTTATATTTCTGCTATCACTAAAATACAAGGGTTTATTGCAAAGCCTACAATATGGGTCATTATAGTGCGCATAGAAGTGTCATGTCTTACAGGTGCAGAACAAGGCTCCTCACAATGCTGCAAGAGCTGTGGGCTTTTCTGGCAAAGCACAGACAGAGTCGGCGTTATAAAATAACTTGTCTAAATTCCGTGCAAAATATTGCCATTAAAACTTGACACGTTTTATGTCGCATGATTGTTTTCTTTTGCAGTCAATAAAAAAAAAAATGTCGCGGTATCCTTAATAGTATAAATAGTCGAGTATTCCAGTAGCGGTTTGGTTTCTCCGTTTCTCATTAAACACACATTGAATTGTGTGTTCAAATCAATGTTTCGATTTTAGCACGTTTGCTTAAACAAAGAACATATATACACAGGTAGTATGGTGTAACTTAATTCTACAAAGGAGGGTTGGGGAAAATGTACAGTGTAGGCTATAGAACGGTCGGATTTTGTTTTCGAAGCCATTACAGCCGAGCGTTAGCAAACAGAATATAGACAAACACCGAAAAAACACACGCTGCAAGAATGTTAACATTCGACGACTGGTAACAGGTGCATTTTGCATAAATAGGCTCTTTCTCGACACTGAAAGTCAAAACTTAAATTTACCAGGGAGACTTGAATTGAAGTTGAACTGTGTTGGCGAAATTAGTGGAAGATCCTGTTTTTCCTCTCGAAAGGTCTTTAGTCATGGTATAACAAAAAAAACAAAAAAAACCCATATGACGTTTTAGCATAGCTTGCTAAAGGTAAGACATGTCAGGTAAGTTCTGACACCGATACAAAAATGTACCGTTTTCAGAAATCAAGCTGATCGGTCTCCCAAAAAATGGTAATTCATAGGTTAAAGCATTAGATTGATATTGTGCAGTTTTTTTTTTTTTCTTGATTAGAATTCAGTTTAGGATAATTGGTCACTGGGAATTAATGTACCTCTTTCAGAGAACATATCTGAACAATACCATCTAATTAAAAAAACTATTAAGCATAATACAATCCTTAAATTCCTTAGCATATTACACAGGCCAAATGCATACATAAACAAAGCAAAGCTTATTTAAAAGAACACATAATTGTGTACAAGACAAGGCAATACTTTTTGTTGATATGCAGTTTGCATTGTGTATAGCCTTCTAGCAAATAGAAATGCATTTTGAGAGGTGGTGAGGGGAGGTAACTTGCTTATAAGTGCACAAAGCTGAATTCTATTTACAGATGGTGTAAATAAGGGAGAATAAAAGGTAAGAGCAACATATTTTCAACATAATTAAGTCAGATTTTTGAGAAGCCAATGCTACCTTAACTTTGACTGCACTCTTATTTCAGCTTGTCATTTATCCTTGTTTTCATACGACAGACCCTATATCAGTCATATATATATATATATATATATATATACATATATATGGCCTGTCTGACAATGAACATCAGACCAATTAATGAACTAATGATTAATGTGTTTACCATAGAGCAATATAAGCAAATAAAAAAGACCATTTAAAACGAGATGTAAACTTTCAGAAGAAACTGTTTGTATGTGAATGTACTTTTCACATATAACAAATATAACCCTCAATTTGCATGTGGTACTATATGGTAAGGTATGTAATGCATATTCCTCAGAGAGGGACACATTTCTGGTAGGCTATGAGGTGTATGCATATAGCAAAGGTGAACTGGGTAGGCGGATATAGTAAGGGTTAATATAGTTGGCATGCCTTGGCATGGGTGAGTATAATAAGTCACATAAAGGTGGGTAAGCTAAGCAGGCATGGTTACAGTTAATCGAGCGAGAAAATTATGGCAAACTACAGATAAATAGGATAAGTCTAAAAGGTTAGGTAAAGGTTAACAGGACAGACAGAGAGCTAAGAGGTTAGCTAACAAAGTTATCAGGCTATTGAGTTGGTGAATATGACTGGTAAAGGCTAACAGCAGGCCAGTATGGCGAGGGTTAATAGGCAAAACTAACACATTGGCTACTAGAAAAAGGCAGGTAAAGGAGAGAAATGGCATCCACAGGGGTGATTTGGCGAATTTTGTATACTTGGACAAAATACAGAGATGGAAAATCAATATATCAAGAATGGGTTCCCATTTCAAAATTATCGTTTAAAATTTGTGTTCAAATAATGAGGCAGACACCTTACTTTACAGACACAATGCACCGTGGGATTGCAGGCTCTCTGGCTCCAAAGTCTGCCTTTTAGAAGGGGTGTTGGCTGATCTTGGTATCCAGGGAGGTATCTTTTAATGCTCGTCCATTTGCAGTCATGTATTCGCCTTCAACTGAATGCCTTCACTTCAAAACAAAGCAAGCTTTTTCTTGGAACTATTCCCATGATTGTTAAGTTATTGTAATATTTTGCGGGGAATGAGGGAAGTTTGAAATGTGTGGGTCAGAAGCTGCAGAGCTGGCGGGCCCTGACTGACTAGGTCTCCGTCGCTGTTCGAGCTGGCGGGCCCTGACTGACTAGGTCTCCATCGCTGTTCTAGTGAGTTTTCCTCTCATTATGCGCATGTGTGCAGCTCAACTGCCACCTACGTGTATGCAATATTCTGTGTTGTCCTAAAGGTTTTAATTTTTCTAAATTGTATATTATGGCAATACTAGAACACAGCTAACCATGTTGGACAGCACATCA
This sequence comes from Ilyophis sp. 1 JC-2022, assembly GCA_022702515.1. NCBI lineage: Eukaryota > Metazoa > Chordata > Actinopteri > Anguilliformes > Synaphobranchidae > Ilyophis > Ilyophis sp. 1 JC-2022. Next base: position 57,260,160 of record CM040402.1, read on the forward strand.
CTGATGGTATTGTCTCTGCTTCATACAGGTCCTTCGCGTACGCATCCACCATCTTATTTCCTGGATGTAGAGTGGATCGGTGCAGATCCATTTCTCACCAGTTGGTAAGGGAACCACAGTTCATTTGCAACCAATCTGAGCCCACGGTGTACAAACAAATTCCAGCATGATTTTTGGTGAACTCTCCGGGTTGGGGAAAAAAACGTTCTAATCTGTCGAATGAATCGAATATAGAGGAAGAACTCCGATTTGGGGAGAAGAAAAAAAAAACATAAAAAACCTCAAACAAACCAAGAGTGAAAGCCACTTTAGGCGCTGCCATCAAATGAACGGAGTTTAGAGGGCGACCGTAGTCGGGGTTTGAAAAAAAAAAACCTACAAGTGAACCAAGTGTGAAAGCCACCTTAGTTGTATTCTTTCAAAACAGAGTACTTTTGCCTTCTTAAATTTGATAGATGTGAAGGCTTTTTTGAACCCAAGAGCGCACCGAAAAAAAAATATATAAATGTGCTGGAGTGCATTTGTACAAAAAAATAGAGAAACGCTAATGACAAACGCACTCTGGTTCAGACTCCTTGCAATGCAATTGATGTGAAAATGACCACTGACTCAACGCCAATGTTGCTTGACTGCTGTTCATCAATCTAAACCCAGGGATCAAAATGTATGCTAAGCCACCTGCTAAATATCTTTCTGAGTAGATGGCAGGTGGGACAGACCATAATTACAATAATTGTAAACTGCAGATTGACCAGTTTTAAGCCCGACAAGTACATTTCATTAATGACTATTACATCAAAACGAGGACCTGATTAAGTGACAACTAAGTCAAGACTACCTTGACAAATATGTTTAAAAAAGGCCATCTCAGTATGTCATACAACAGGCCTATTACAATTCAATTTTCAGTATTGTATATTTCCAAATTTTGTTAATATAATGCCATTTTGTGCAGACGAGGAGGTAATTTATATTTCCAATCATAGTGGGCTATACATTTTGTCCATGCTGAAGAATACTGTATTTTACTGTTGAATTAGCCTACAGAAGCCTAGGTCTACCTTTTTAAAACATCTTTATCTCTAGCTCATTACAGTAAGAATTGTGCATACTCAGTTGACATAGTTTGAACTATCAGTAGCCTAGCTGTATGTAGGCCAAGTGGTTAATTGTGCAATAAAAACATTTCTGTGTGATATTTCAGTCTGTGCATTTTCCTTAGCCTATTTCAATTGGAATTCTATGTAAAAATAATAATAATAATAATAAAAATAAAACAAAACCATGGACACAGGAACCTCAGAGTTACGGACTAATCAGTCGACCGAACAGGCTATGAACCAAAATTAGCATATGCAAGCGAGCCTTTTCAAACTCCTAAGTATAGATTCTCTTTGTTATTACCATAAAAGCATTAAACAGAAATGAGTCATACTTCCCATTGATAAAAACTTGAAAATACATATCTTGCCCTCAATTGCTGTGAGTTAGAATCTATTAGCATGTCCTTAAGTTGATTCAGATTGTCAAAAGTGATGCAGTTGTTATAAAACCACTGCTCCCCTTTCAATGTTCCCTCACTGATGCGGTTTATTTTATCACATGATAAGAATAATCTCTAGCTGGGTTTGAACTCACAGTAAAGTGTGTAGCCCTCTTCTACAGTAAAGTGTGTAGCCCTCTTCTACAGTAAAGTGTGTAGCCCTCTTCTACAGTAAAGTGTGTAGCCCTCTTCTACAGTAAAGTGTGTAGCCCTCTTCTACAGTAAAGTGTGTAGCCCTCTTCTACAGTAAAGTGTGTAGCCCTCTTCTACAGTAAAGTGTGTAGCCCTCTTCTACAGTAAAGTGTGTAGCCCTCTTCTACAGTAAAGTGTGTAGCCCTCTTCTACAGTAAAGTGTGTAGCCCTCTTCTACAGTAAAGTGTGTAGCCCTCTTCTACAGTAAAGTGTGTAGCCCTCTTCTACAGTAAAGTGTGTAGCCCTCTTCTACAGTAAAGTGTGTAGCCCTCTTCTACAGTAAAGTGTGTAGCCCTCTTCTACAGTAAAGTGTGTAGCCCTCTTCTACAGTAAAGTGTGTAGCCCTCTTCTACAGTAAAGTGTGTAGCCCTCTTCTACAGTAAAGTGTGTAGCCCTCTTCTACAGTAAAGTGTGTAGCCCTCTTCTACAGTAAAGTGTGTAGCCCTCTTCTACAGTAAAGTGTGTAGCCCTCTTCTACAGTAAAGTGTGTAGCCCTCTTCTACAGTAAAGTGTGTAGCCCTCTTCTACAGTAAAGTGTGTAGCCCTCTTCTACAGTAAAGTGTGTAGCCCTCTTCTACAGTAAAGTGTGTAGCCCTCTTCTACAGTAAAGTGTGTAGCCCTCTTCTACAGTAAAGTGTGTAGCCCTCTTCTACAGTAAAGTGTGTAGCCCTCTTCTACAGTAAAGTGTGTAGCCCTCTTCTACAGTAAAGTGTGTAGCCCTCTTCTACAGTAAAGTGTGTAGCCCTCTTCTACAGTAAAGTGTGTAGCCCTCTTCTACAGTAAAGTGTGTAGCCCTCTTCTACAGTAAAGTGTGTAGCCCTCTTCTACAGTAAAGTGTGTAGCCCTCTTCTACAGTAAAGTGTGTAGCCCTCTTCTACAGTAAAGTGTGTAGCCCTCTTCTACAGTAAAGTGTGTAGCCCTCTTCTACAGTAAAGTGTGTAGCCCTCTTCTACAGTAAAGTGTGTAGCCCTCTTCTACAGTAAAGTGTGTAGCCCTCTTCTACAGTAAAGTGTGTAGCCCTCTTCTACAGTAAAGTGTGTAGCCCTCTTCTACAGTAAAGTGTGTAGCCCTCTTCTACAGTAAAGTGTGTAGCCCTCTTCTACAGTAAAGTGTGTAGCCCTCTTCTACAGTAAAGTGTGTAGCCCTCTTCTTGATCAATGACGTTCTGCTTCCCCGTGATCGACACACGTACGTTCTTCATGAAATTTTAGTTGACTGCTTGTTTTCATTTCTGAGTGTGCAAGAGGGATAGTAGACCATCGCTTATGATGTTGCTAACAAATGTGTTCAACAAAAAAATGTTTATCTGCATATGTTCATTAATTTGCCAACACCACACCTACTGAGAAAGGAGATATAGGCCATCCTTCAGAAAACAGACATAGAAAAAATATCCTTTGTATTTCAAAATATTTTATTAATAAAATCCCTTTTTACACTTGTTTATTATTGGTTAATATACATTAAGATTTATAGCTAGGGTAGCCGGTTTCAAACAATAGGGCTTGAATAATGTAAGTAACCAGTCAATCTAAAAAAGGATTCCACAGAAAATGTATCCATTTTGACTTCACCTTCAAAGTTAGGAACATTTCAGGGGTCTGAACTAACCCATTCCCAAAAGGATCATATCTGAGTTTTTAAATTGCTCGTATTTACCAGTGCCCTCCAAGATTATTCACTTGATTAATATGATTAAAATAATTTATGTACTGAGCTATATTTAAATTTTCAAATATCTGAAAAATATTCTGCCTTGGATAATTATTTATCAGCCATATTTAAAATGTTATTTTTAAATAGTAAGTGTCCCAAGTATTCACATCTCATTAGAAACCTTATTAGCTTGGAGGTGACATCTGTGATAGAACATATGGAAACTTGGGGCCTGATCTACTAAGACGTTTAGTGGGTGCAAAAATTTTAGCGCACACAAAACTAATAACACAACCAATGATTGGTGCAAACCAAATGCCATGGCCAATCATTTGTCATTTTATTGGTTTTGCCTGTGCTGAAAGGTTTAGCACAAGCTAAAGGTCTTAGTAAGTCGGGTCCTTTGTGTCCTCAAGATGCAACCAGGTTTTGTGTACCACCAACCCTGGCCTTTGCCTCAAAAACCACCCACCTCAGAGTGCCTGGAGACAACATGCTCCTCTACCAACCTTCTTAATTATTGACCAAATAGTGTAGTTATGTATTTATTATTAATTATGTATTTGTTTGTAACCACCCCCTGACTTGTGAGGGTCAACAACCCTTTGTTTTGGATCTTTTGAGAGTGCTTTGCCTTTCCCCGTGGCAAAGGGTGACGCATTTTGGGTTTCACATGCATTTCATTTTTGAAATCCAGTGAAACAGGAAGCATTGGATGCAACAAGATTGAGATGAATGCCTCAAGATTGAGATGAATGCTACAACATTGAGATGAATGCCTCAAGATTGAGATGAAGTAGCATGTAGAATTATTAGGGGTGTGAATCAAAAACTACTACTTGTTAAACAAAATAATTTTTTCTGAGTAATTCTATGAGTATAAATTAATAAAATATTCAATTGTGTGAGCAAACAATATAGCTCATTACCAGTAGGGTGGATTTTATAAAGCCTTCTTTGCTCAACTTTATCAAGGTTGTGATTCATTTTGGAGGGTGGTGCATATTCAATACACCTCTAAAAGTGAATGGGGCTTGACACCACTGGCTCTCAAGTGTGAAAATTCTACAGGTTAAAGTTAAAGACTTTAAGTGGCAATGACTGCTGGGAAAATGTGGCTTTCCACAAATGCTCTGATTCTGTCAACCATGAGCATTACACATTGTGACCACGTGCAGTGTAAGCTTGGGAGAAAAAAAGAAGAAAAAAAAAAGTTCGGTACTTGCACTGCAGAGTGCAGAATGTACACATATACCAGGGTATGACACTGCAGTCAGGCCTCCAGTATACCACAGGGAATGAGGCTGTGGCTTGCCTTTCTGGAAATGGCTCCTCTGCCCCTCCTTAAACATAAATACACACATGCACGTGCACGCACACACATTAAATCCAGCATATTATGTCAATGCTAACATATAACATTGTACAACATGGACTGTAGCTTAGCGTAAAAGTTGTGGGTTCAATACCCAGCTGGGGTGGTACTGTTGTTCTCTTGAACAAGGTACTTAATGTCAATTGCTTTAGTAAAATATCTGTTTTAATCGATTATATGTAAAAATGTAACTTGCGTAAGTTGCTCTGGAGAAGTGTCCAGTAAATGCTGAAATGCAAATAACTTTACAATATCAAATTATATATAGATACTGTAGCAATATTTTTCAAGAATCTTATATTTAAATGTGTCTCAAGGGGCTGTGATTTAGGCAGCATAATGAATGATGGGTAAAGTCTTGGTATGATTATTTATACAGTGAACAGGTAAAGGCTTAATGGGGGCTTTGATGCTGCCTCGCTGTACACAATTATCAGTTATGAACAGATTAATGTATAGTTTGATACTGTCCATTAATTCTGGGTCACTGTAATCATACAGTGGGGGCGGGGCGGCTGTGGCTCAGGAGGTAGAGCGGGGCATCCGCTGATCGCAGGGTTGGCGATTCGATCCCCGGCTCCTCCTGTCCACATGTCGAAGTGTCCTTGGGCAAGACACTGAACCCCAAATTGCTCACAATGAGCAGGCTAGCACCTTGCATGGCAGCTGCCGCCATTGGTGTGTGAATGTGTGTGTGAACGGGTGAGTGAGAGGCCATTGTAAAGCGCTTTGGATAAAGGAGCTATATAAGTGCAGTCCATTTACCATTTACCATACTGAATCATAATGATTCACCTCTGTCTTTAATTTGATCAGTTAAAGAAGTTTTGTAACCCCTTTTTCATGTAATTGTTTGCAATATAGCACAATAAGCACAATGTGAACAGTTTTTATTCTACACGGCAAACACAGTTATTTCTGACGTAATATGGCTTAAGAAGGTAAATAATCCCTCTAAATATGAAAAGCACCTAATTAAGAAAAATTAATAGCTTGTTAAAATTCTGGGATTGCTACTGTGGTTGGAATGAAAACCAGTAAACACAGGGGGGGCCCCAGGACCGAGGTTGGGACCCACTGATATAGAAGCATGCAGGATAAGAGCCACATTATGGTACATTAATCCCTGTCCCCCAGGGTCATAACTGCACCATGAAAATGCCTGTGCTTGTTTATAAGGCAGCAGTACGTCTCTGCCATTCCCAGATCACCAGTCCAAGAGAGGTGCATTGTACACTGATCCATAAGCTACAGTGGAGCTACATGTTGCTGTCGAGGGGACTAGCCACACATGACCAATATCCTCCTGACTCGCACACCAGCGTAGGCGAGGAAACTGCATTGTTGTCCTTTATGTATAGTGCTTGTGTTGTTGTATTTTCTTCCCTGGAAGTGTAGATGCAAATGACCCCTGAAGCTGCTGATGCATCATTTTTTTGGTGCTTTTTCGAAATAAATCGGAAGAAATATTTTAAAAAGTTTTTCAAAGTTAAAAAGAGTGGGGGGGGGCTGTGCACTCAACAGGAACTTGAAGCTCAACGGTCAGAACCTCATGACCACGCAAAGCTCAGCCCAACTGATATCTACTGGCAAATACTGTTGCAATATTGATCTGTCTTGTATTAAAAATGTATGTTTACTCTTTAAAAGCAATTTATAAGGCTTATAGAGCTTATATACTTTTTAAAATCGCCATGCCATCCTGCTGCCACAGGTCTTCCTGCAGCTCCACGTTACACTAGTACATCGGATAAGAGCAAGGCACAGGACAGCATTGTGAAAGCCACCATCACCTAGCAACAAGGCACACCTTTCCTAGGGCAAAGATTCCAGAAGGAACAGTGGTTTATTTATCAAAGAAGCTCCAAAACTCCGAAGGTTCCGTAAACCTCATATTGTGGTCAAATCACAAAAGATAGGCTAGGTTGCTGCCCTCTAACCTCTCTCTGTGATGTCTGCAGTTTAGCTGGTCTCAGCAAGCAGCCTTTGTTGTGCTTGTTGAAATTGGGCTCCCCATTTTTTTCTGGCTTGGGCAGGGGGTGCTCCAAATGCTGCGAGGTCTTAAGAAAACACACTCTACCGAACACAAAAACGTTTTCAGCAGCAAATTAGCCCAGATAGACACCTTTCTGTCCTCAAAAAACCTCACCTGTCAGGTGCAGTCCTAGGAAGGTAGGAAGCAGAAAAGCCTTAAAGTAATATTCTACGATTAAAATATTTAAAAAAAATGATTTGAGGTGAGAATTATCATGGCATACCAGAGTCTTCAACTTGATCACTGGGTCACGCCCTGTCAATTGTCAGTAGGATGTCACTCACCAGTGACGCTTGTGAATGCTTAAGCCCCCATGACACCATGGTTGACACAGGGTAACTGCCTGCTTTATTCTCTGTGGTACACAAAGCACATCCAGAGCTTTAAACTGCAGTTTCCCAATACTGAAGGTGCCTTTATGAATTTATGAATCACATTTATATCATTTACTTATATCATTTACTCGTCTTGTGCTTCCACAATCCTGCATCTGTAAGTGAGTTTTCACATTAGTTTAGGAAGAACAATAGGTAATTGCTGGCTATCATTATCGTGCCCAGTCTTTATACTGTGAACACCAGACATAGAGAATTCAATTCATGAACCGGTCATGACCTCACAAACAGCTGTTGCTATGTCAACAGCCAAAAAGAACACAGTGACCAGAAGGAAATGCGTCCTGTTTAATGTCTCCTTAATTTGCCTGTGGATTTCAAATGTTACTTCTATGTCATTCTAAATCTTAATTCAGACTCTTCCTTCCCAACCAATAATCTTCATCAAGTTCTGCCAGTGCCAGTAGATGAACTCATATACTGTAGTCATAATTAGATCATTCGTAAAGGGGAATTATGATGGTTTTTCAGTGTTTGTTCATTTCTAAAAATAACCGATTTAATGAGCAAGCAGTTGTGAATATGCAGCCAGGATATATGAATATGTAGCTAGGATATGTGAATATGTAGCTAGGATATGTGAATATGTAGATAGGATATGTGAATATGTACCTAGGATATATGAATATGTAGCTAGGATATATGAATATGTAGCTAGGATATGTGAATATGTAGCTAGGATATGTGAATATGTACCTAGGATATATGAATATGTAGCTAGGATATATGAATATGTAGCCAAGATATATGAATATGTAGCCAAGATATATGAATATGTACCTAGGATATATGAATATGTAGCCAGGATATATGAATATGTAGCCAGGATATATGAATATGTAGCCAGGATATATGAATATTGTCCTCTGTCAAACCCATAGTATTAGAATATCTTATTAGCACATCATATTTTTAAATAAATAGATTTAGATGAAAGTATATGTTAATTAAATGTATATAATTTATATAAATGTATTATATTTAAGCTTCCCTACAATGCTGAGGATACTTCAAACAAAATCTCTGCAGCCATATTGTCAGCTACAGGTTTACACACCACACAGTTTGTTTAAACCTGTAGCTTGCAATACGGCTGCAGACATAGCCTATGTTTAAAACACATAGGCTATAGCTAGCTGCACAACCAACATTAAAGGGGCTAACCACATAATACATCATTGACAGTGTCAAGTCCATCCTGAAACGCAATAATTGGCTGTCAAAGACCCAAAATGGCGGCTTTACCCTTCACTTTATTATAGCAGAGTAAGCTGAAATGTAGCCATTGGCAGACAGCTCACAAGATAAATTCACCTGGCAAAACAATTCCATCAGTGCACTTTCTTAGCTAGCACCACATCAGTTATCCAGCCACTAGCTAGCCATATTAGTAGCTGATTGCTCCTCAGTTAATCAATGTAGGCCAACTGGACTATTGCATTTGTAAATTGACTATTTTCACATAAACACAATTTTTAAGATGCAGTACAAATTTCTTGTTTCATTTGAAAAATTGATTCCAAGACTACTGCTTGTTTATTTGTTGATTTTATCACTACATATGTAAACTTTTAATGATGACCAAAACGACGTGCAGAAGTTGTAAAAGCTCAACATCTTATTGTATCTGGGCTGAATCAGATATTTGCCTCTTGTGGCCATTTAAAATAGCCTGTTTCCACCTAAAAATCTGGCAGGCTTCTATCGCTCCAGCAAATGTCTCTCATGACAGGGATATTGACACCCTGGAGCCCTGGAATAAGTCACGGCTCTGTGTTGCAAAATAGTCATAACAGGGACATGAGAATGTGCACGTCTGGATTCAGCTATAAAAAAAATAAAAGATTCTAAAGGGAAACCAGTGTATTGCGATCTTTGCTAGTTCTTCCACTGAAAATGGACTGCATATTTAATTTGTATATTTCTGAATGGTGTGACATCAATCCATTATTTATTCTCAGAAATATAACTTTGCATTGCATTGGATTTCCGGCATATTCAGTTCAAAGTGTGGACCATTGAGATTGCCACCCCCCCAGTTTCATTTTTTTTTTTAGAACTTATTTTTCAATTCAATTCTATATAGATCTCTTCACACCAAGGTGTCCAAAGGCACTGAACAGGTGAAATCAATGGCTAAAATACAAAGTATGGCACAGTTTAGTCAATTATGAACAGATTACAGTCCATAAAAACACAAAAATACATGTTTTCAGTTGGCCATTCTTTCAGCATTTCCTATCTGAGCTGGAAGAGAGCTCCAAAATCACATGTATTATTATTATTATTATTATTATTAATAGTTGATTAATGAAATACAAATTCTAATACCAGCCCATTTCTATAAATGTCCAAAAGTGGTTTTGATTAATGCCATCATAACAGTTCTCCTCCTCATCCCTGTCCACCCATACCTCCAGTAAAAGGCTTAATAACACAAATCATTGTTATCAATTATTATAACAAAGCGGGAAATGTACTGTACCTTGGAATAAGTTTCCACCCAGCTCTACAAGGAGATCTTTGTAATACTCTGGATAATGTTGCATGTTGCAACAGGCAGGTCTGAAGGAGAGCAGTCTACAGCATCCAAAGCCACATACATCCAAAAGGAAGAAGCTGCACGTCGGTTACAACATTACTGCACACAACACCTCAACTTCCTAAACCTGCATTATGTCCAGAGTAAAACTGTTACACATTTTAATGGTGATTTGTGCAAGTAGCAAACAAGGCATTGCTAAGCCAGAATGCATTAGGTTAACAGGTTTATTTGGGAAGAAATCCAAAATGTTCTGGAGCCCTTTCATATTTACACATAAATGGAGGTGATTTCAGAAATTCAAACAGCTTGAAAAACATTATCATCAACTTATTTTTAAATAAAAAAACAGCACCTATCTGTCTTTTTGACAGCAGTATGGCACATTTACAATGAAAGTGAATACTGGAAAGCATACGATACAAAAATAAAATCCCACACTAAAATACATGGACTAATAATACAGTGGTGTGCAAGCTGAAATATGTTTTGTTAATTTGAGTCTATTTATTTACTTATTTATGGATTCATTCACTCATTCGCTCATTCATTTGCATGTACATCTGCAATGGTGTACATTTTGACAGAATGATTAATATAGCCCTGTGTCAAGCCAAGCTGTGAGTTTTTCTACCTCGTAGATGCATCAAAGAGAACACAGTCATGAGACTGACTAGAACTTCCTTTAAAGCCTGGCTCCTACATGAAGTGGCCCATGCAGGCTTTGGGCTTTAATGAAGGAAATGTGCAGTTTCACCACTCTCTCTGCGACGGGACTGGATTCATTTGTTTAGTTGTTTCGTACTCTCATTAAATAGCCATCCGCGCCCCCCTCTACAAATTTTTTAAAAGCAATAGCTTGTACAAAAGCGTTTCTTACTGTGTATGCTGGCTGTTGCGGAAATATCCATGGACTTCACTGCTGTTAAGTTATTTAGGAAATAAATTGGTTACTGGAGATTAATTAAATCTAAGAAATACAAAGAGCTGTTTCTTAAAGGCATGTCTGTTTATTGGTGCCTTTAACAAATGAGTGATATTGATTAGTATTCAATTTACGCATTTTAAAGGATAGCGGGATAGGTTACGCACAAGATGGGGTGTTCCTAGCGCCCCAAGTCTGGGAACAGCTGAACACTGACAAGTGACAAGAGGAAGCCTATTATTAACGATGAACATATGGATGACAGGATAGGAAACTAGAGAAAATAACACAGTGCACTTTAGTGAGTCTATCACTAACTATCATTGTAAAAGTAAATGAAATTTTGTAATTACACAATATTTTAATTCAGTAAATATTTTAAATTCACACCATGTGCTAAAACCAGGAATCTCAGATCATTTTTGGTTAATTACTTTGTGTGGTGTTCAGCTGTCAATGAAAGGAGACTATAAGGGTCACAAAGACAACAACTATTCTGAATGAAATAAACCTATAAGACAACACAGAATAAACCTAGTTACTTGAACCATACTCTTGGCTTGAGAACCTGATAATCAGTTCCCATTATAAAGGCATATTTTCCTGGATTCTTAATGTCTGCTGTTATTTATCATTGTTCAGTGGCCTGAATCCGGTTATGTGATGTATGCTACTTCTGAGAGTTCAAACTACTTTGGAAGGGTGAAAGTGTGTATGAAGACTGCCCTCCTGTGTTTACCACACACACCGATCCTTGCTTGTATTGGCCACAAACAATGTTGTCTTCTTATTCTTCTATTATTGCCATTATTATCACCAAATGTTTAAAATGTCACATTTACTGCTTTTGAGGTTAACTACTTGGCTCAAATGTAAAACAGCAATGCCCCATCAGGGGATTCGAAACTGCAACCCCCTTTCGCTACAAGCCCCAGATTCCTTAATGGCCGCACCATGCCGCCTTATTATTTTTACTTCTCTCAGGATTCCTGGGCCCAGGAGTTTGGACTCCGAAGCCAGGAATGAGATCCCACATGGAACAGAAGACATGGAAGGGAGGCTGTGGAACAATGGGATCTGTGATTGAGGGCTGCTTTAATGAAATGCCATATATGCAGCTCTGGATATTAACAGGTTGTCATCTTTGCCTTTCCAGGGAGCGCGCTCGAAAATCCCAGAGCATGCTTAACAATTCCATTACCACTAAGAACACCCACAGTATCTTTTGAAGCAGGCGTATTAGGGGTTTATTGACATGCGCTTAAAATTGTTACCACTTGGCCCTCCTCTTCTGCAATCCACAGTTGAGAATAATAAAGCCATTCTCTGCCGCTAACTCGTAGCTTGAGGCACGCATTTTAAAGCTTTTATAGTTTGCTGAAATAAAAAAGGTCCAGGCCCCCCCCCCCCCCTCCCTATTTCTGCCTATTTGCTTGTTTGTTTATTAAACAATGTTATTACAAGTAAGGATAATTTTCTTTGGGTATCTCAAAATTTCTAAATGCATCAGCAGGAATCTTTTTTTTGCGGGAATAATTTTTTGTTTGCTTACCGTTTGCTTTGTGCATGTGTGTGTGTGTGTGTGTGTGTGTGTGTGCGTGTGTTGGGGGTTTCATTTTAAAATGTCAGAGTTGCTGGCAGTATTAGGTATTGTACATATAACAATAGAAGACATTTAGTGTAGCACAATGACGTCTTCCTTCAATGCTGTAATTGATACAGTATATTAAATATTGCCCTTCAAACAATCTTGACTTCCTTTATAATACATTACGTATGCTCCCTAACTGGAAACTTAAGGAGGAGGATGATTCAGGAGTAACAGGGTATCAGTCTAGAGTTTGCCCCATAAGTCCATAGCTCATGCTTACTTTATATTATTGGTGATGTTCATATCTTATTGGGGGGGGGAAGGGAAATCATTCAGCAATTGACATCTCATGACCTCAGTCCAAGCCTGAATTTTGACCCTGGATAAATAAGTTTGGACATAAATGTTTTACAGGGTGATTTTTTTCACAGATACTTGGAAGTCTAGTCGGAAAACTACACTTACAGGACATTACATAACCTTAAAATTCTTGTAACCTTATAGCTCTTGTAAAGAGCTCGCATTCCAGCATTCTTCTGCGCAAGAGAGCCTGACAAGAGTCATAAGCTAAGACACAGGTACAAGGCAGATCCTTATTTTTACTATGCTCAGGCAAGTATAGATAAGGGGGACATCTTGCTGTGCTTTTAAGTCTCTATACCACCTCTCTGAGTTATTACATAAAGAGGATAAAATAGATAGTTGTCTACAGACCATGGGTATTGAAAACAAAATGCACACAGAAGTGATTCGTTATTAAAATGACTTCACATGTATAGAAATCTTTTTTCCCCCACAAACAGCAGGAAAGGTACAGAACCAGCTGAGTGGTATGGGCGATATTCTCCTCAGAGCATAATTTTCCATAATCGAACGCAAACTCCGTGTCTTCCATCAACTCTGAGACATCGTATCAAGGCTACAAAAACAAAAGGGTGGGAGGCAAGCAAGATCCAAATTCATTTGTGTGTCTCTCTTACTCTGTCACTCGATGAGATTTACCAGAACGCCTGTTCTGGTTTTAAACACAGGCGATCGACTCAAGCGTTTCCGTGGAATTCCTGATCCGGGGGAAGCAAAGATTTTAGTCGGCTCTGCTCTGGTTACGTCCACCAGCTCATGTCATACCCACCGCTGAGAGCGTCAAATCCCCCCGAGTCGCTTTAAGTCATAATTATGACTTTAATAACAACCCCTGAATGATATTACGGCTATTCCACGTGACAAACGCACGGCACAAACCCTCAAGCTCTGCCAGATCGGTCAGCCCGGCTCATGTGGTGCCACAGAGTTAAGGATACACTGGGCAGGCCTTAGGTGGGCCTGAAACAAGTGAAGTGTTCCACAAAATAAAACCTTTCAGCAAATGGCCAATTTATTAATGAGCCATTTTTCTGGACCATGTCATACTCCTCTTTTTCTTGAATTAAAGTGTACTTTGTTGCCGATGAGCTTTTTTTTCCACAGCCCCATTCTCTGCCCTCTGCAAAGCAGGTTTTGGTGTGCCAAACCGTCACATTGTTTGGGTGTTTTATAACACAAGAAACTTATTTAGGCCAAAGCCTCCCACAATGGAAGGAGCACAAAGCAATTCATTAAAATTCTCACCACCTTTTTTTTTGCAACCGCACTTCCAAACTTCCCAGAATTTTCCGCTCACGCCTGGGACGAGGCCAGATGTTATCAGGAAGTGTGAATCTGCTCATGGCTAGAGTCGCTGATGTTCTCAGTTCAGGAGAAAACAAAATATATAATAAAAAAAAACTCATAAAGGAAACTCCAAGAAAAAAAAAAAACGGTGACCATGAACATCATTTTAAGATTTCTGGCACAGCCGTGACAGCTCGTAATAAGTGTTCTTATACGATAAATACATAATATATTTATTTTAATTTAGAAGCGGTTACCTAAGACTGGACCACACACAGCCCGGGAGCTTCATTCCCCCGTGTATCAGCGTGAGGATTTGTGCAGTGGAGCCTTCAAATCTGTCCCCAGCACTGGGGCCTTTGGGCTCAGCGCTCACTAATGCTGGCCCTGGATGTTCACACAAGCCGGGCCCCTGTGCACGTCTCACTGAACAGGCACAGGGGCCAGTCTGTGTCCCCCGGGCAAAGGCCCCTTCTCATCCTGCCTTGTGTCACAATCACCTGCTGACAGACAGCTCCTCGTCTCTTCCCCTAAACCCCGGCTGCGCTTCTGCCCCGTCCCAGAGGACCTCTTGAAGGATGATATCCTGTTCGGGGGGGGTTGGAAAGTTTCACCCTTTGTGTCTGACGGCGCTGCGGTAGGTAGACGCAGGCGGAAAAAGGAAACTTTATTATTGCTATTATTTTCAGCTGAGTGATTCCCCTGGCCTGCTCAAATGTCCTGTCTTTTCAACATACCTGAAGGCTCGAAATCGTGTAGTACACACCCACCCACCCTACACCCACCACCACCACCCCTCCCTCTCTCCCTCCTCCCTCCCTCCTTCCCTCCCTCTCTCCCTTCCTCCCGCACCTCTCCACCCCCCCCCCCCCCCATCATCCCTCGTTCCCTCCTTGCGCCCCTCCCACCTTATCCTCAATAGGGCCCTCAGAACACACAATAATGGGTAAGGGGGGGGGGGCTAAGAATGTGTTCTCGTTACGAGGAGCTGGGAGTGCACCTGGATAGGCCGGCTTCCTGACCATGCTGTGAGGGGCTATTGTTTGGCATGTCAGCGGTCCGCTCTTTTAATGGGTCTGTATATCATCGTTCTGATTATGGCAGATGACTGGGGTCGGGGGGGGGGTTGTGGAGCGGGTGATGGGGGGGTGTCTCGGCTTAAATGTAGGACCCCAAATCCCATCGGCCGAAATCCTAGCACTTAACCCTGGCTCTGGCATTGTGTTGTGCCCTGGCTTTTATTTTTGCTTCTTCTTATTCTCTTTTAATGGACCCCGCTGTCCCTCCGCTCCGCTCCCCTCCGCTCCGCTCCGTCCTCTATTCACTGCTTCTTTTATTTGCTTTTTTTTTGTGTGATTTTAGAGCTCTGACTTCTCGGGGCAGGAAAAGGAAGTCAGACAGGCACCTGTCCCTCCCATTTCCACATTCTTTAATGAATGCTAGCACATACACACAATGATATTCACAGGTCCATAACTAAGAACACACTGCCCACATTGTCTATTGCCGAGCAGGTCAAACACAAGTCACAAACAAGTTACACAACTGCAGACCTAAAAGGGGGTGGAAAACAACATACAGTACAATACACACAAACTGCACATGCAAACACAAACATGTACATGGTAACATATAAGCAAATGCATATATTTGTACAGACACACACACATATATATAAACAATAGGCAGACAGACAGACACACACATGTATACATTCAAAAACCTACACATAAGCTCACACACACACACACACACACACACACACACATGCATAAGTGCCATGAAACAGGGACATTATAATAACCGAGCCCGCTGGCTGACGTGGTTGCAGAGTAAGGGCAGAGTCTCTGCAGGACCAGCTCCACACACTGGCAGAGTGAAAGAAGAGCAGCTCCAGCACAGTCACAAACGGCAGAGCTTTAACACACTCAGCTGTAGTGTGTCATCGTTGCGCTCAGGGAAAACACAACAGAGCAGACATTACCCACAGCACAAGTGGGAGACGGACACCGCTTATATACACACAACTCAAACTGCAAACGT
Source organism: Ilyophis sp. 1 JC-2022 (assembly GCA_022702515.1). Classification (NCBI taxonomy): domain Eukaryota; kingdom Metazoa; phylum Chordata; class Actinopteri; order Anguilliformes; family Synaphobranchidae; genus Ilyophis; species Ilyophis sp. 1 JC-2022. The sequence goes on from CM040402.1 coordinate 57,276,107, forward strand.
TCACTGAGCCTCGTCCAATTTCACATTTCCACAGAGATTAGCAAAGGACCCTTGATATAAACGAGAACATAAACACGTGTGTGTGCGTGCGTATGCGTGTGTGTGCGTGCGTGTGCGTGTTTACTTTGATATTTTACTCTATGATAGAAATGACTGCCAAGTGCATTCATACAGAACTGGGATTAATTAAGAGAAAATGGCATGTCTGAATCCACTGTCTCCTCGTTTAAGTCTCTTCTGATGCACAGGAAATCCCTGTGAGTTTCTTTAGGGGCCTGTGAACTTAAGCATTACTGAGTGAAGCTCCTTCCACCTCCTCAGCCATCACAACTGATGGAGAGGATCCTGAGTTTGTTTTGTATTGGTCAACACTATCTGACCAATGAAGGCTGAGGGTATATTTATGACAAATACTGCAGAACGATGCTGAACTGAGATTGTGTGTGTGTGTGTGTGTGTGTGTGTGTGTGTGTGTGTGTGTGTGTAGTTATGTACAGACGCATGCATTCATATACATTATACAGTATTTAATTATCAACTCTTAACGTTTTTTTTGGGGGGGGGAACATATAATTTGCTTGGAAGTTGGAACATATAATTATGAGTAAATCATGACAGTGGTCTGAAAAATATTTGGCTTTTAAAACTAGTAATTTAACTGTAAGCACAATTAGATCTCCAGCACAGTCCTAAAACGAATAGTGTACATGGTGTCACTGTCAGTGTGACTCGGAAATGACCACGCGGTCACGTGATCACAGTACAGTGATCATAGTGACGTCTCCCTACAAGGTCAGCCCCGTCCATTCCTTCAGTGCCATGCTCATTTCATGGGATAATCACATAAGTGAGGTATGTAGGCAATGCATTACTCAGTCATCAGACCCAACGCTGGCCGACTGGCAAGCAGCAAAACTGCGCCAAGCCAAACTATCACAATCGCGACTGGAAAACGCCACCTCAAACAACCTCCCCTTTTCTCTGCCCCCATATGTCTCTCTCTCTCCTTTTTCACTCTCACTCCGTCTCCCTCTCTCTTTACCCAACTGCCCGTCCCAATACAGATATTTTTCAACAGTAAATATTCTGCTGTGTTGCCGAGACTATATGCTGTCCATCAGTAATCATAACAGAATGTATAACATTCATTACAACCATAACAGTCCGTTTCAATGCAGATGGTATCAATTAAAAATACCAAAAAAATAGTGAACTAATACAGTAACTAACATAATACAGAACACACTTATTTTTTGCTATATTTGTTTTGGGACGCACGGTGTGCTGTTGTAACAACTAGCCCACTCAGTATCTCTCAAGCTATGGCTAACTGCTACGTACCTCCAACTGCAACACACAGTTTTAAAAAAATAGTTTTGATCTTTGTGCTTCTCTCTCCTTCCGTCTCTACCTCCACAGAAGGGGTGCCAGTGGTCGCAGACTGCACATTGGCTCGTATTCAGTGGCTTGTATGGTATAATGCACAGCCGCCATTTTGTCCCCCACAAGTGAGACTTGTGATTTGAGGGGTAACAGTTCATCATGTCTTTGCCCTTTTCCTAAACTATGGCTGGGATTCAAACAGCCATAGATTTAGTTTTCTCCTTCACAGACACAGTAATTACTAAAACTAACCCACCAAAGTGAGTCTGAAGAGAAAAAGTATAATGCGAGTGTTTACTTGCGAGTCAAAGTTAAAGACCAACGCTGATTGAATGCAGGCATCTCCATTGTCCACAAACCTTCTCTGCTTCCCATTTGATACAATATGGCTTTTTAAAAATCATCATGTTGAATATTTTCAGGCATTGCTGTAACTGCAGTGCTATTTGTCCTCGTTTTATTTTTTTAAACAATGAAACTAAGCAACCAGTATGTTTTTCAGAACCTACATTTTTATCATTTTAATTTCATAGACCACCACATTCAATGGCTTACTTACTTTTCAATCTGTGTCCATTTACAGGATCCTAATTGAATCTAGGAAGGTTGCAGCTGGGTTGAATCTGGGCCTATGAAATAAAGGTTTGGATAGTTATGCTTTTTTGATAATGATGCCAATACAATAAAATTCTGCATAATTTTACTGTATTATAAAATACGATTAACGTGTGATACAGTACTGAATAACTTAAAATACATGTTTGTTATGCACAAAACTGGCGACATTATATAGACATTAAACACAATATATATTTTTGAGCTTTCTGGAGGTAAAGAACATTGCAATTTGATCAATTGTTTTTCTTTTTTGAAATGTTTTTTCCACTTGGTAGCCGAAGAGCCCTGTAATATCCAAATAAAATATATGCATGGCTGACCTCAATGAAACATGGTTAAATACAAGTAAATATGAAAATATGCATAATTCACATTATGACGTCTATTTTAACTTTTTTTTAAAACATTTGGTTTGAGGAGCCCGAGTTGCAGCCGAGGAGGCACTGCAAACAAACGCAAGAAACAAACCCCCTTAAAACTGCAATCCTAAATGTCTCTGCAGGTCGAAGTTCAGCGATCAAAAAAACTGGAAGTCTGCTTCTTTTAATCTGGTGCCCCGTGCCCAGTGCTTCCTGGTCAGAGCCGACCTGCGGGAAACGATGTGGAAACGGAAGATTTACAGAGTGTGAACTCTGCTGGAATATTTCCTACACAGAGAGACTGAGCAGCATTCAAACAAACTAATTAGCTCTCCGGGGAGGTGTGCGGCTCAGAGAAACATATAATCTCCATCTTGGTTTCCCATGTAAGGCGTTTCCAAACACGGTAACGGGCTGCGTTCCCTTGGTGTGCCAGATGAGAACCAGCTAATGTGTCAGTAATTGGACAAATCGTATTTTTAGAACCGTTTTAAAATATCTCACAGCATGTTGAACAGTCCTAAATGCAGGGGTTACCCCCCCCCCCCCCCCCCAAAAAAATGAAAAACAAGGATTATACATGTACACACACATACACACACACACACAAGCTAGCTGACACATGTGTGTGTGTGTGTGTGTTTGTTTGTGTGGTTGTATACACACACACTGGATTAACTATAGAAAAGTATTACAATTGAGTCAGTGACTCCCGGTAGAATTAGGTGTGAGGTGTGCGTAGCTTCAAGAACGGGCGCTCACGCCCTGCCATAAAACGGCAACATTCGGGCATCTGTGAGGAAATTAGAGCCAGCGAATGCAGGTTGGATCATTAGTGCGTTTTATTGGAGGGCTGCAAAAGGAGCCCTAGATACGACGGCGCAGACATCCAGGGAAAGCAGGCCTCAGACATCAACATGCATTGGTTTTGATTAGTCCCAGACCCAAATCCACTGCTGCAACATATTCCACATTCAGGGAAATAGGTCTGCTGAGTCTTACTCGTTTGTGTACAGATCTCATTGCACGCATCATAACAATGGTAAATACCTTCCGTTAAGCAGGCCCTTTCTACGCATATTTCCCTGTTTTACTCGGCCTTCAGACGTCATTTGCACAAAACGTGTCCAAGAATCTCTGGTGTACTGAGAACGATGACACAGACAGGCTTTGGTTTCAGACAAAGCTGAAATGACTGGGTTCTGGGATAAATCTCAATGAATGTGCTCCTAAAGACCCAAGAAAGAACAAATGATTTTTTGTAAAAAATGATTTTTTTTCCCGTTTAGAAAATCAGCCTAGAACTGGCAGTTTTTACTTTCATCTTGAAATCAAGATGAAAAGCAATCATACATAAAAACACACTATCTCAGGCCACATCTGAAATACTAGCCAGTCTCCACACAATACAATCACTCTGCAGTTCAACATGGCTCACTGGTTACATTGCCAGGTATGACAAGGTCCTGTAACACAATCACGACTGCAGCTTTAGCTATATAATGAAACTGGCGGGTCTGTGAGTCCATGGCAGGACAAGTGTCACAGATTTCATGTCGGAAAGCTGTCCAAAAACAGGCGCAGCCGGAATATTCCCAAATCCCAATCATCAGACAGGCCTTAAATAAACCATTTTTAAGGCCAGAGCCCGCAGCCTGACTGACCCTCACATCTGTGGGACAGCCAACTATAAAGGGTGTTTGTTAATTCTCATAAACACACATCAATCACAGGTCAAACTATCAGCCTTAATGGCATTTATTGATCTCAATAAGACTTGTGGAAGGAATATATTTTCTCTAGTTTTTTTTATTTTTTTTTATAGTACCATTGTTCTTAAAGGCTGTTTTTCATTAAAGCAAAAGAGGCTTGAAATTCATATGTAAATATATGCCAAGTGGAAATGCATCTGATAAGCATAGCATATTACCTATATTGTGAAAAAAATGTACCAATTAAGGAATCTTTAATTCAATTTAAATGTAATTCAACCAAATGTCAACACTGTTGAAATGAATGTAATCTTAATCTGTTGAAATATTCACTTCTGATGCCACTAAACATCCTCTGTGAACATAATCTCCATTTTCATTAACGTTTTCTGCAAGTAATTTTATTAAATAATTTTATTGTAACATAAATGAATGTATTATGGATACCGCTATGAATGACCAATACATAATAATAAATACTAGATAAAAATGTAATGAAGAAAACATCTCTATTGAAAAGGCCCTAGAGACAATCCATTCTCTCAGTGTGGTAAAATAATATCTATCACTCCTGGGTAATTAGCCCAAGTGCAACATTTAAAAACCGTTTCTATCGAGATCCAACTCAATTCACTGCCTCCTTATCATTCAAAATCTAGCGAAACCAGAGTAAAAGCTTTGAGACAGAAAACATTGTGCCCCCCCCCCCTTACGGTCGAAGAAAAAAAGGGACATTTTCCTCGGCGCGTTAAGTGCACCATAATTGTCGCATTAGCTTCCATGGTCAACTTTTCAGATGAAAGAATTGCGGCTAACTCGCGTTTTTACCACCAATTGCCGCGCTTGTTATCAATTTAAAAAACACATTAATGACCTTGTCGTTTTTAAACCTACGAAGGGGGACAGGGAAAAACAAATAAAGAGTTTTACAACATTAGGTACTTCAGAGGTGACCGTATTTGATAGTGGTCAATAATTAAGGGGAGTAAACTGATATTCAAGTTTGACTGTTGAACGTACATGACTACTGTAAACATGGGTAATAAACATCCAACTGGTGCAAGGCATGCTCATCCATGTAGAATAATGGAGAGAAGCATTGAACCTACTAAGTAAATTCCCAAGTCAAACAATATTAATGCAGCCATTAGTCTATTAATGGGGAGTGTTCGCATCTCTTCTAAAAGATTTACAACGTGTCGCACACCCTCATACATCTCAATATTATATTTTCTTGGCAACAAATGTGTTTTTCCTCCAAAGATAAATAAACGGTTATCTTCAATTTGAGGCTATAACTACAGCTTGTGGGGTGAAGTGACAACTCGAGCCTGTAATGTTTTACTCATCAGCTTTCTCGGAGAGCCCTAATAAATATTTGAACATTGTATGGAAGCTTTTACCGACTGCAATCACAACATTTGCATTTGTGTTAACGCCTAATGGTTAATAATATTTGACCTCTTTGCTTATGCTTATGCAGGTATGGTAAGGAAATACAATATTTGAATCCAATACACCCATGGAAGCTTAATATTTATCGCATGAGCTGAAAAGATTACGTCTGTTTTTACCCCGTGTCTGTCGAGTGAATCTAACCTTTTATCTGCTTACTCAAATAATGTTTCTCTCAGCTAAAGACTTTCCATATGTGGCCTTTGGTGCAGAAAATAGACATTATTTCTTGTGGTAACCAAAACAAAGCGGAAGTGTTTCTTTTTCAGTATTTTTCTAGAGCATTTCCTGCATTTCATTAAAATGTAATTCGAGAGCAGCGTCACACCAAAACCTCAGAACACGCGCTGAGCTGGTGAACGAGAAGCAGAACACCTAGCTTCATGGGACATTAACGCCAGCTTAGCTGCTTGCCATTAAACAGGGCTACGACCACTCAACTACACACACCACTCTCTCATTGTTCTTCCCACTCCACTGACTCAGCCAAAACACTGTCAGTACAAAATGTTTTATTCCTGAATCATGTATATGGACGATTTATGAAAAAAACAAACAAAAAAAAAACAAAAACAACAAAAAAAAAAAATAATTTCACATATACAAAATTTAAGAATTAGATTTTTGGTCTAATTTACACAAATATTAATTAAATAATATTAAATTATTGGTACAATAAAAAAATTAAACAATTTACTAAAATTTATAGGAAATTTTCTATTCTTTCTAAACATTTTTAATTCTGATTTCTTAAATTTCAATTTTTTTTTTTTTTAATTTTTTTTTTTTTTTTTATTTTTTATTTATTTAAGATTTTTTTTTAGAAGATTTTTTGATTTTTTATTTTTTTTGTTTTTATAATTTTTTTTATTTTTTGTTATTTTTTTTTTACTATGTCCCAATTTTAAAAAAGTCAAAGAAACATTTCCCAATCACTAGGTATTTTTATTTATTTCAGTCCAATGTTTTGAGCTTTTTTTTTAGCATTTTTGACATCCAGGACTTTTGTGACACACAGATCAATACTGTCATCATATTTCATATATCTTTATACTAATCCCTGAAAAATCTGATAAATTCGTAAAATACTTATTAGAAATTGAAACCTTAACCTTAATCTTCTCTACTAAGTAACTATTCTTCTTTTTTTATTATTTTTTTTTATTTGTTATTATTGTACCTTTATTTTATGTGTGACTGTGTGTGTACTCTCATATGTAGCTATTTAGCTATGCATAGCTCATGCTTAGTAGCTGCTACCTAAGCTTAAACAGAAACGTCACTCGGTGGTTAAGACGAAAGTGACGACAAATTTTTCGGGTAGGTTAAAAAAGTTCGGTAGGTCGGTGGTTTTTTAAAAATAAAAAAATTTAAAAAAAAATGATATTTTTTTTTTTTTTTATATATATATTATCTTTTCTATATATTATAAATGTGTATATATATTTTTTGTGTACTTTAATTTTTTTGTATTAATTTTTTATGTATGAACAATAAAATAAATATTATAAAAAAAAAAAAAAAAAATTTTATTTATTTAATTCAAACATTTGTACCAAGTTGTTAATATTACAATATAATGAATTAAATGAGATTAATAATAAGGTGACAATAAATTTGATAACATAAAATAAAACAAAAAACAAAACACTGCCGTCACTACCAGTGCAGTCACTAAAAAATAAAAAATTGTTATGTAAAAAATAAAATAAATGATATTAACTTATTGGTTTGATTTATGATCAATTATTTTGTGTCAATTGTATGTTCAATCAACATCTGGATCAACTATGGATATGATATGTAGAATGATTAAAGAAAGATTTTGATTGATTGATTTTTTGAATTTGTAATTTGAAAAAAAAAAAAATGAAAAAAAAAATTTTTTTTTTTATTTATTTGAAAAAAAAAAAAATTTGTTTAAATTTTTTTTTATAATACTTAGGGAAGAAGGAAACAAACAATCTTAGGTTATAATATTATTTTTTTTTTTTACAGTGTATTATTTACTATGTTTCGTATTTTATTTTTTTGAGGGAGAGGAAGAACCAATACAGTCTGAAAATAATATATAAAATAAAAAATTACGGTTTTTTACTATGATGTGTAATTTTTAGATAAAAAAAATATATATACACAAAGTTTTGGAAAAAAAAAACAAAAAAAAAAAAAAAATATTTCCAACCTGACTTTGATCCAATTCGGTAGAATGGCCCATATATGGATCTGCTAAAAGGAGAAACAGTGTTTTCCATACAAAGACAGTCATCGCGTCAGGATGTATAAAACTTGTGGTTTATAACACGCACAGTATAACGTCATCGTCAAATTGCCTTTAGAAAAACATAATTGTATTTTAATTAGGCTATTACCTGAAAGCCAGTAACTGCATTATCCATGTTATGCAGGGGCAACCTTAAACTGTGACACAACGAAAGAGATATTTTCACATTTCTGTTCACCCTCGCACTCGGCTGTCTATGATAATCTGACATGAACGTTCATTAAAATGTGTAGTTTTCTAATGAGTCACCAGGGGGAGTGCCATTTACTGAGAGCCACGAGAACCCCTGCTGAGGGGTCACCTGATCTGAGAGGCCATGAGATTCCCAGGATAGAAGAGAATATTATATTTAATCTAGGTTCTGAATATATCACTCATTCTACAAAGAAATATGTTCAGGGTAAAAATCCTCCTATCAAAAAAATATGAAAAGTTGATGTTACTCTTCTGGAATATGTTATATCGGCTGTAAGAGTTTATATAACAGGAAATCTGACACTGTAATAATAAAGTAAAGTCCCAAGAAAAAGCTATTAGCAATTTTTTAGTTTGTTTCATTAAAAAGGTTACTTTGTGTACAGTAAATCATCATCAACATAGATTCACAAATGAGGCAAAAACCAATGCCTATTTCTACAATTTCTTATTCCAGAAAACACCAAGTAAGTTTAGGGATCAGTAAAATCAGGCAGCCTGTGAACAGCAGTACTGACCAACAACCAGAGGGAAAGCAGACATGTTCTTGAGTCAGGAACTCAAAAAGTCTGGGCTGTGTACTAATCTATCTACTGCATTCTGTTTACTGTGTACTAGAATACTGTATACTGTTTACTGCATACTGTATAGTGATATGCGAAAAATTTCCTCCATACCATTATCAGCGAAATTCAGAATTCTTGCATACTGAGCAGCTTTTTAAAAAAGTATACTCAACCAGAATTCTCAATAGTAGGCAAGTGCGCGGATTCGGACATGGCTCTGGAGTGGGTGTGTTACCAGTATGGTATAGGGGGACACGGTCACAGCTGAAGGGTGTACACGTACTGTACCTTCACAAGATTACCAGCACACGCACGCGCCAACAAAAGGCGCCATCTTGTTTTCCCCTTCCTTTCACAGTCTACCTTTTCTCATTCATCAACGCCTTGTTTGATCATCCATCATCTCTTCTTCTGCGTCTCTCACGCTCTCCTTCTCTCTCACCGGCTGACTCTGCCTCTTCAAACGATTAACTTTCACTTCCTGTTTAAAGGGCCTGGTGGGGACGGTGGCCAAAGGGCTGCTATCAAGCCCTCAGGGTGAGGAGAAACACAAGCTGGCTATTTATTCACACAGCTTAAATGAAGGACCATATCCGTCCCCCCACCCCACCCCATGCCCAAAAAAATAACACACTGTTTTAAAAGTGCTGCGTTAAGCAGAACCCTTGGTAATAAATCAGAGAACTATTTTCCCTTTTTCCAGTTAATCCCATAAATGTTATTACAAAAGTGCCTATTGGAAACAGACCTGCACCTCAGTCATGTATTTATATTAGACTAAACGATGCTAGAAGCACTAAACATAGATCACTAATACGTCAAATTAAGAACCATTCATAAACATTTAATTAACCCAGAACCACCGGCTTTGTTATTATTTAGTACACGGATCATTAGCTACTGTAAACCAAAAACGAAGCCCTGGTCATTTTAGTGTAGAGAGCTGTGTTGCGGTCATGCAGACGTCCGCAAGAATTCAGACAAATTAATCTGATTCTCAATATTAACTGACTGGCCATTTATCAAGAGACCCAGAGTCTTCAGGTCAGTAGACTGTTTTAAATTAACCAAACGATTCACCTGCAAACATTTAGTCCAGAGGAAGCAGCGTGGCTCAGTGTCTCAGTGTCTCTGCCTCTCTCCTTTACCCGCTCCTAAATCTCTCTCCAAACCTGGAGTCATTGGAGTGCTGGATATGTTCAACCCTATAATGCTAACCTGGAAATTGTTTATTGATGTTGAAAATCAGAAAACCCCACGTGAACAGCTGAAATCGTACAAAACATTACTTACGCATCTGGCTAAAAGTTACTTACGGGTCCGACTAAAAGTTTTAACGTGAATTTTATCATAAACACAGTTCAGACATCTGTAACATAGTAACCTCTAAATGTATTTGACTGCGACATAAAAATAACCGGGGGTTACTGATAACATACTTGAGCAGCCTGCCCAGGTGCATGCATTAGAGTGGAAGTTTTGGATGCAAGCGAAGGGTAGCCTTGGGTAACAAACAAATCAAATCAAATGAACCATCAGTCTCTTTTTCAAAATAAAAATTGTAATCAAGCATCTCAACTCATGCAGCAAAAAACAACAAGCACATATTTACATGTTTATGAATATTAAATTATGGCTAAATTAATGTATATGCAGCATAGGATAAAAGTATTTTCTCAAATAAGTTCTACAATCTGTTCCCAGGACATTTTCTTCCTCTGTGTATGCTTATGCCAGCAGTATGACATATTTATCCTGCATCAACAAACGAGATATGAATGCCATGTGTCTGTCTGTCTGTCTGTCTTTATCTGCCTCCCGTGCTTTGCAATCCACAGAAACACAACAGATACATACAGAAAATACACACTCTCCTTCTCCATCTGTTTTCTTTTGTAAAGAATGTAAAGTTATCAGTGCTCAATCTCAATTTTGACATTTGAAATCAAACTAAATCCTGATTTTAGCAGTCTGCACATACAGTATGGGCCAGCACCACTCGTTTCTTTTTGCGTTTCTTAAACACCCCGATTTGAGCACGACGTGATGTTTGTAGTTTTGTTTCTGTATGATATTGAAATACTCTTCCTCCAATTTCACATCCCTGAAGGTGTGCTTTTATGACACTAGGCTCTGATTCTAGTCCATGCTAAGCACGTGAAATTATGTTCGCCTTCTTTTGATGAAAAAGAATATTCGTTCTCAAGAATATTCTTTTTCATCAACTATAATATCCCAAATAATTATGCAGCCTTTCAAACCTTCAGTTAAATGGTCACAGCTAAATGAGTAGCATTTCAATGATGAGATGACCAAAAGTTTTCAAGGGATATTAAAAACTTGTAATAGATAAAGAAAGCATGAGTCACTTTTTTAAAACCCACTTTTCTCGTGCAATTTTTATGCATTTATAAACAATTCATTTCTGTGGTTCTCCTTGTTGGTTAAGAAGATGCATGTGAATTCCAAAAAAACACTGTTTTTATTTATTTATACTTTTAAAAAAACCAGCATCCAAACAGCATCCATCAGCTGCACCCTAAGGACATATTCATTGTGGTAATGACACAAAATTGCATATATTAAAAGGATAGATTCTCTTATGAAAGCCTTTTTGGAAGAGCGTGGTCCTCAGAACACAGCTGATAATGATACAATGATCTTTTAAATGTATTTATTTATTCATCATTCCACAGAACTGAGACACTGCGCTGGCTATATTCATATTCACTGTTATGAAGTTATCAATGGCAGCTTCTGGCCTAAAAGACGAGAGTGAGGGGGAGAGGAGTGAGAAGGAGATAGAGGGAGACAGAGAAAAAGAGAAAGAGGGAGGAAGAGGGAGAGAGACATAGTGAGGGAGAAAGGGAGATAGAGAGAGTGAGAGAGATACACAGACAGAGAGAGAGAAAGATAGAATGAGAGAGAGAGAAAGAGTAAGATACACAGACAGAGAGAGGGAGAGACAGAGAGAGAGAGAGAGAGAGAGAGAGAGGGAGAGAAAGACAGCGGGAGAGAGAGATCTTTGCGTGAGTGTCTCTAATTGACAGCAGAGGGGAGCAGTAAGCTGACATCTGCTGTTGATTTTTGGTGATAATAAATCAGTTTTGTTTCTCAACTGGCCTGCTTCCACACTGCTCTCTCCGCTCCCTGCCTGGCGGAAAAGCCAGGGCCTAGCGGTGGAAGCCTGGAACGCTTACGACCCCCTTTTACTTTTTGGGTGGCCAGACAACTTGAGCCACGAAAGACCCCGGCCAAAAAACGAAAGGGGGGGGGGAGAAAAAGAGCCCGGAGTGCCGTGTGATTATCAGCGAGTGCCGTGTTTACTCAGACGTGTGAACAGTCTACAGCCCAACTCCACCACCCCCACCCCCAGCCCGTCTCACAGGCCCTAACCCCCACCAGGGCACTTTCAAACCCAGCTCTCTGACTAAACCCGTTTATTTATCTTAAGGCTTTTTTTCCCCAGCCAAGCGCAGGCTGTCACAGAATCACACATCTTGTTTTCAGAATCACTTTGTACACAAGGATAAACAGACAAGAGCGGCCCAACGTATTTGGACAGTGAACTACAAGACAACAGTCAAAATGCAAACACATCGTGCATCGTTTTTCGGAATAAAACTCAGAACTGTCGCAAGACAAATACCTTTTTGTTCAGCTAGTCCACACGCCAGATCTTATACATTCATAACATACAGTCATAATACAATAACAATTCATAATAAATGAATAAGCAAAACTATCAACAGAGTGATAGGGTGGCACATCCCACCCCGACATGTGGCACATCCCACCCCGACATGTGGCACATATCATTCCATACATCTGCTTCGGACTGTTGGAAACACAACATTATAGCCAAACATGGCAATTAGACATGTGTGGACTGCACCAGATACATTCTGACTATACTTCACTGCAAACGTAGTGTCAATGGTATAACTGCACTTTGCATGTCTCTGGCTTGCGGTCATATCCTGACTCACTTCTACCACTGCTGGTATTTCACAGAGACAGCAGAGAGACCGAGATGCATCTCCAAGTAGATTGGAGTCATTTGACGTGCACGCTGTCAAAGCACAGTGCAGGTTCTGAAAGGCAACATGATCTCCCTGCCGTCAGCAGCCTGCTTTCCCTCTCACATTAACACCACCAGGCCATGCCTTACCTGCAGCGTGACATCACGGGCCTACTCACCTCGAAAAAGAGAGCCCATCACCAAAATGCACTCCATGTCAAAAGGGTGCCAGGCAGAACACAAGCTAGAGAAATGCATGTTTATTTTGTTGTGAACAATGTGGATTCACCGCTAAAATGGGTAACACTCGTTTTCTGCATAAAACAAACACACAAATCGATAATAGAGATGTACTTCCTGTGTCCACTGTTCAATTTCATCTGGGCTATGTGTTAACCTGAAGCATTTGGAGGGAGCGTTGGGGGGTTAAACTACAATAAAAATGAGAAGTTGCCAAAATCAACAATCAACAGGAGGGAGTGTGTCCCATCCCAGCAGGGTGTGGAAGGAGCTGTGCACCCCTAAATTGGTGCAGGGGGAGGAGGGTAATAAGTGAACCTGATAGGACATGGCCTGGCACAGTCCCTGGAGGCTGCATCCCAATATTCTTCACTCCCCACCTCCCTTCCTCCACTCCCCCACTACCACTCCTCTCTTATGCAAAACTGCGAACGTTTCGAGTACAAGTATTTGCATGTACAGTATACAATGTACCTGACATTGCGGTTTGCGTCGAGACATTAATTAATATGTAACCATTAATACATAATTAAGATGTAATCAGCGGCATTAGATTAAAACACAAAGATCAGTTTCTGGGGCACGGAGTAGAGGAGTGGTAGTGGAGGAGGAAAGGTTGCATTTTTGGACTATTGGGACGCACCCCCAGTGTTCTACTGGAGGGGACTGCAGCCCCTTTCCAGTGAGAACAGATCGCAACCATGAGCCCATAATGAAAGCCTGCTGATTACACTTCGTAAAGATCACAGGAGCAAATGAATCGTCCTTCACCAGCGTGTGTCTCCCAGCCTGTCTACAGAGACAGTAAATATCGGGTCCTGCTTTTCAACATGGCTCTGTTTAGACAACTGCACTGACCACATCTTCTTTGTTCATCGCTTTGCTTTTTGTTGAGTTTGGGATTCAATCAAAAACTGGAAAACATCTGTAAACCAAAGCCTCGCTTCCCCTCCTCCCAGTGCACAGTAGGCTTAAAAAAGGGTGTTTTTGACCTTAAAGAAGATGTCTCTCATTCTCTCTGGTTCCACTCCTTGTTTAGCTTACCCAACCCAACCCTCTTCTGCAAATCACACCGAAATCCCCATTAAAATCCCCCTGATGTCATCTACGACTCATCTTCTGAGTCACTGTCATACATGTAAAACATATGATTAATGCATCATGTTGATCAGGATGAGTTTTATTGCCTTTTTGCCTTATATTCCTCCGCAGTTTTTCAATGTTCTGAAAGCCTGTAGTCAGCAACTGCTGCATTGCCTTCATCTGAGCTGAACAAGGCACTGTCTGCTGACCACTGCCTGACAGGGGTACCGCCCTGTGTCACTGATACTGCTGCTGTTTCTGCTGTCCAACGTGATTTCAAATATGTCTTAGTTACTATGTAATATGAATCAAAATCTGCGAAACCCAAAATACCACAAAAACAACAATAAGTCACAAAACATAATTATCTTACAGACAAAGACTGGGGTTCAATAAACAATTGTCCTTAACTTTGAATAAGAACTCCAAGAAAGACAGTTTGGCAAGTACAGCACCCACTAAAACGCTTGTGATTACTTGCAACTTAAGAACCAATGTTGACTACAGGACAAAGTTGCTACATGATGCAGTTGGGTTTATGCCGTCTGTTCCTAAGCTGTTCCTAAACGCACACATGTACACGCCTTCTAAAGTCATACGTCTATTGTAAAGCGTAGTTTTCCCCCTCATTAAATTTGAAATATATAGCAGATATATTGAAAAGAGCAGCGTTGGATCACAAACAGAGCATATTTCCATTAAGATCCAAGTGTCAGTAGACAACATGCTTCAGCACTCTGGACAGGGTATGAAAACATAGACGCGGCATTGATCTATAAATCTGACTGTGTTCAAAAAAATCGATAAAACTCATGCCGTGGTGAACAGATTATCCAGACGTAAAGCACTGTATTTGCCACTGGTTATTAAAACTGGTTATTCAATCTGCAATCTTGCCTCCAGAACCTTTTTGCAATTATACGCATGTCAGGGGCAGCACATATCGAACAGCATTTATGCCATTCTTAGTGAAACACCACAGACACCATGAGCGCTGAGGACACAAACTGATTCACCGCATCTGTAAAATAAACAGCCACAGATCTAGTGTATTGGGAAAATCCCATCCTTATTTATGTCAGCACTATTTCTAATGCTGAAAATAAACCACCCGAAAAGAATAACAACAAAAAATGAACTTTACCAATGAATTTTAACTGAAGAAGAAAAATAAAAAATTATATATATATATATGTGTGTGTGTGTGTGTGTGTGTGTGTGACCTGGGCCAGCATATCATTAAAGTATATGGAGCATTAGCCACACAGCACATATGGCTTACAGCCATTTTATTACACATTTACAGCTTGCTGGCAGAACAGCAGCTTCTTAGCTGTGGTGGGGGTCAGCGTAGACTCCAGGTGGAGCGTTGTCACATGGAATCCAGAGGGACATTGAAACCAAGGAGCAGAGCTCCCTTTTGCCTGCTCAAAAAAAAAAACAGAACCCCGCCCCACACCCCCACCAGCTTTCATCTCGGGGATATACGATGTATATATATTGAGGAAACTCCAGGTCTATAAAAGCATGCATGCAGTATGTAATTACACCCATGGTTTTCTTTTCCCTAATTCTGGTCCATAGGCATACTCAAACGCAGTCCAGAAACAAGCTGTGCATCAGGCAAACAAGCTTGGACCACCACACTTATCTGTAGTGTTTCCTCCGCACACTATGCCCCCAAAAAACGTATCCACCTGAATCCACCGGCGGCCATTTTGGTTCAACAATATACTGTGGCAATATACTGAATTGCCTTATGGCTTTGTATGAAAATGTGAAGTGCTGTGTTCGTGTTCGTGTTAATGGATGCCTTACAGATTGGTTCCCAGTTGACATTGGAGTAAAACAAGGCTGTATTTTATCTCCCATTCTATTCTCTATGTATATAAATGATCTATCTCTGGCAATCAAGGCCTTAGGCAAGGGTGTCTGTATAGATAATGAAAAAATATCCATACTTTTATATGCGGATGACATTGTTTTAATCTCTGAAACTGAAGAAGAGTTACAGGAGATGCTTGACCTTGGCCATAGCTGGTGTCAGGATTGGAAATTGAACATAAATGTTGACAAAACAAAAGTGGTGCATTTTAGAAATCCATCAATGCCCCTAACTGTGTTCAGCTTCTCCTGTGGCCCTTTTCCATTGGAAGCTGTTAAAGAGTATAAATATTTGGGGCTGATCTTAACGGAGTTCTTAGATTACAACAAAACTGTTAAGCATCTAGCAATGCATGCAAGTAGAGCTCTGGGTGCAGTCATAGCCAAATGCAAGTCAATGGGTGGTTTTCCTTTCAAATGTTACACTAAACTGTTTGAATCTCTGGTTTTGCCCATCCTGACATATGCTGCTGCTGTCTGGGGCTACAAAAGTTATTCTTGTGTCAATGCTGTTTTTAACCGGGCATGTAGATTTTATCTAGGAGTTGGTAAATACACCCCAAATGCTGCTATACAGGGGGATATGGGTTGGAAAACTCCATGGCAGCATCAGTGGTTATGTATTTTCAAAAATTGGCAGAGATTCTGTAGTATGCCCGACAACCGACTCTGTAAACGTGTGTTTCAGTGGGCTTCTCAGTTGACAAATGTAAAGAATTATATGTACACTGTGAGAAACTTTTTTAGTTCTTTGCATATGCCCCACCTTGCCCGTATAGATACAGTCTATTCAAGGAATGATTTAAAGAATTTTGTTATGGCAGTATCAGAGTCAGATGAAGAGAAATGGCTTCAGTTAATAAATAAACCAGAGGGAAATAAACTGCGCACCTATTGCCTATTCAAGAGTGCTTTTGAAACAGAGCCTTATGTACAAACTATTATATCAAGGCAGTATAGGAGCGCTTTTGCTAAATTCAGATGTGGAGTTGCACCTTTAGCTATAGAAACTGGTAGGTACACGAACACCCCAGTTGATAGACGTTTCTGTACCCTATGTAATAGTGGTTCTATTGAATCAGAAGCCCATGTACTTATACACTGTGAACTCTATGCAGACATTCGTTCAGAATTGTTTTCTCATCTCTCAAATTATGTTGTACATTTTAATGATTTTGATGATGCAAATAAATTGTGTGTAATTTTAGCTGGTAAACACTGCATTAACGAATGTGCCAAAGCCTGCCACCTCATTCTTAACAGAAGACAGTCCTTTATGAGTATATAACTGTATATAAAACTGTTTATACTTGTAACTGTTTTGTATGACTGTAAATGTTCTGCTGTACTATAATGTACGTTTTATTTTACTTTTGTAACTTTTAGCTTGTGTCTCACAGCTCTATGTGAGTGGTCCTCAACGCTTTTTAATGGATTATTGTATTACTATGTTATATTATATGCTGTGTATTATTATTGTTATGTACTGTGTGTTGAGGAGTGACACATTAATAAACTTTATCTATCTATCTATCTTTATCTTCAACTGATTTAGCGCCTCTCCCGCCAGTTTTAAGGATGTGAGGGAGCGCTGGAAATGTTGTTGGATGGCAGCCCTGCAAGACCTAATGCTGAGTGTCTCTGCTAAGAAGCTCTTTCTCATCGAGTGTGTCCTCAGATTTCCCTTCTATGGCCATACATTAGCTGCTCTGCACAGCCTATACGCCTGGTATTCAAATACCTGGGAGTCAGGTATGAAGACAGTCTGGCCAATCAGTAGCACTAATTGTTCAGTGAATTACCCGGGAGAAAGAAAACCAGGACCAGATTTGGATTCAAGGTCCAGATTTGAATATCCATGGCCTATACTATAAAAACTAGTTTAACCGACGACCACAGAAATACCTTAGTTATGGATTCTGGTGGAAGCCCATGTTCAAGAGGACAGGGCTCGAGTAAACTACAGTACTTCACCCGCAAGTGAAGCAACTGGCATGTCTTACGTTCTCATGCATCACAGTGTTACGATCTCAGTTGCGTTAGCGGTAAGGACCCAGACGCGGACCACAGGATCAGGCAAAAGGAGTGGTTTATTGTCCATGCAGGAGTCAAGCCAGGAAGTCAGACGTAGGGAGGTACAAAACGGCAGGCAAAGGGGCAATCAAGGGCAATCCAAATATCAGGCAGTACCAGGGGACAAGGCAGGAGAATGGTCAAAAAATCAGGCAAGGTCGAAACCGTAAAACAAACTAGACAGACAAGGGCAAGGCAAAAGAATAGTCGTTTCAAAAGGTATCTCGGAAGAATAATCAGATCACTGGCTTCAGGAACAGGCAGGCACAGGGAAAGAAAATCAACGTTCTGACAAGGGACTGAAGAAAACACAGGGATTAAATACACAAGTAACTAATGAGACAAGAGGAATCAGGTGTGTGAGAGGGAGGGACTCCAAACGAGAAACAATGAGAATACATTGGGCGGATAATCAATCACGTAGACAACTAGGGAAAACGCGGACTGGATTGCAAACATATACACGATAACAGATGACCTGGAGTTTCAGGAAATCGTGCAAAGATTAAGAGAACAGGGAGAGGAGATTAGATGCAGCTGCGAATGATTAGCAGGGACAGAACAGCATGAAAATGTGCGCTCTAATATGTTAGTGAGATTAGTAACTATACACACCCCTGCCGTTAGTATGATTAGTAAGTATATACAAATTAGTTTGTTAATGGAGTTAGTAGATCTTATCTATCATTAGTATGTTAGTGGTAATTAGTAAATCTAAGTGCACAGAGATAGGTGTGAAGCAAGAGGGAACCCAAACACCAATGAGATCACCCGAATGGTACAGAGACGTAAACAGGGAGTGACAGATCAGAAGTAAACAAGCAGACAAAGGACAACTAGGAAAAACCGGAAAATAAACAAGCCAGAATACAAACTAAGAATAAACAATACATACAAAATAAAGATACAAATAACAGGCAATACTCAGATCCTTACACACAGGTAATGATATTAAACTTCTTGAAGAGAGATATGTATATCAACAGAAAAATAGTTCAATGCGCACGTGTTTCTTCAATAGAGGTGCAGATTGCAGCAAGTGTATGTCCAACCAAAAAAAAAGTGGCACACTGAGCTTTGTCCAACAACCTTATTAAAAATATATTATTTTAATTTGTCAAAATTCAGTAAGAAGCACAAGCTCGATATATATTTATGTATTTATGTATTTATGTATTGTACTACTCATAAGCAAATGTGCAGCACTTTTTTCCCTTCAAGAGGATTTCAAGCTACTTGAAAGTGAGTACACTTTTCACAAGGGAAGGTGCGAGATTATTGACTGCAGCTGGAGAGAGAGAGCTGACTAATTCCCCAAGCATTGTAACAACCATGAGACGGGATCCCGCTCCAGATAAGGAACACACGCTGGCCAATGAGGACTGCCAATACAGCCTAGGGACTGGGGCCCAGTACTGGGCAATCACAAGTCACCTCTCAAACAAACATACTTATGCCCAGCACCAGAGCCTGTCTGTTCAGCTTTGCACTGATATAGCCATAATTTACTATGGCTTCTGATTTGGCCCGTAGACGTTAATAGTTCCCATTAGACCAGAAGCATGTTATCATAGTAAAACATAGAAAACACTTCAGAGAGACTTCATTTCCCATGAGCGTGCGTTTCAGCCGCGTTCGTGTCATACGGTAACAACGGGATGTCCGTGGTAAGGGCGCCCGCGTGAACCGCGAGCAAAGCCAAAACAGCCATGATGTGACACATTGGAGCGGGCTCCAGAGCGGTGGCCCGTAAGCTCCCGGCTGGTTGCTGTTCTGTGGACGGGGCAGTGCCCCTCTCAGGCTCCCTGAGAAAGCGATAGGCAGGGGCCCCCATGTGTTTTAGCCATTACTGCTCTGTTATTGTAACACCGTAGCGGTTATTTAACAGTTATAACGGCCAGCGTCGTGCTCTGATCACACCTTTGAGCATGGGGAAAAGCCATAAAAGAGCGAGGGCGAGCGTACAGACATGCACGGCGCTCACACAACACGGCGCTTTGTTCCCCCGCGGCTCCGGTTACTCCCGCCTCCCCGTCACTCGACACCGCAACTGTAAATTTTACATAAAGCGTGTGAAATCACAGACGCACATGTCACGTCAGTGTCATAAACTGAATTTATTCAGTCGGACAAAAGAGGCTCGGCTCTTCGCTTCCCCTGAGGGGAGCCGTTTTTTAAAACAATTAGTTCACAGCAAAATCCGGCACTTTATTATCTCAGCAGATCCTCATGATATCAATGCAAGAAATATATTGTGCAGCATAAACAGGGTTCTATTTGGTGTATTAGTAATAAACAAGTAATGAAAAAGCACAATTAAAACAGCAGTCACACAATAATAGTTATTAGTGTTTAATTAAGTCCACAAAATGTTTAATGGCCTGTGAACATCAAATAATCTTTTTTTATTTTTTTATTCAGGAACTTTACTTGATACCTCACACCTAATTCTGGTTTACTGGAAGGCAGAAACAGAGAACGCGCAGAACTACACAGTAAAGACAAAGAGCCTTTTTATAATAGATTAGTGGTCCTAACATCCTAATGTCTCATCTTTCATAATAAGGAGTAGTCACCATATCCACATAGGTGGCAATGATCGCTCTTACTATGTTATTATATTAATAGTACTACAAAATAAATTTTGTCATCAACAATGTATTGACACAGTCACAGTGATATGTGTTTATTGATTTCAGGATACAAAGATACTCATTCTAGTTGGAATTGTTTTAACAAGAGATAATTTCCCAGGTTAAAGAACTGTGAGGAGTACCCAGAACTCTTGTCTTTATTTGACAATGTATATATAGTTTGTGGGTCACGTAATGTTCGAAAAAACTTCCAAACAAAACACACACGATTTTCACACACGACCAAAGTAACTGACAGAAAATTCTGGTACAAATACCACAAGAAACTTCACATTTTAGTAAAAAAAATTTAATTCATGCGGAACAAATTGTGAGTGTAAGTATGCATGTTTAAGTAAGTGTGCATTACACATTCTAAACAGATTTGTAGATGTAAATACTGCTAAATGTATAGTTTTACAGCGATTTTTAAATTAATCTTTTATTTATTATTAAAAACCACGGCTTGGTGGTTAGTTCTACCAGTTATTTATTTAATGTTTGCTCTATTCACTGCCTTCTCCACAAAGAGTCTGCTTATCCCCCAAAGATCTATAACTACACATACAATTCAAGAGCCAAATGTAGCAATTACCCACTGTTATATTTATGCAAGTGAATGAAAGAGGGGGCACAGAGTATTAAAATAACGATGCTGATGATCGTTATTTGCAGGTGCTAATAAAACTCAGTGGCTAACAGGGGCCCTCACAAAGTCTGACAGAAACGTGGCCCCTGGTTGAGGCACCAGACAGGATGGATTCATTCCTTCCACAGATTTACTTCTTCCAAAAACACACACACACACACACACACACACCTCCAAGACCACATGCATGCACACACACGCACGTGCATCCACATATACACACACTGCATACGCATACACTCTCACACGCATGCACGTTTGCATACACGCATTGCATATGCACACACACACACACACACACACCTCCAAGACCACACGCATGCACACACACACTGCATATTCATGTACTCACACATGCATGTTTGTACACACACACACACAGCCAAGCCCACACACACACGTACGCACACACTGTACATACACACACACACACTTATACAGACACACACACACGTGCACACCTGCTTGCCCTGGAGCTGTGCGTAACAGTCCCTCTCTCTCTCTCCCCCTCTCTGGCTCATCAGCAAACACACGGCATGCAGCTGGGAGCCCTCTGTGTAGAGACGTGGGAAGTGGTGCCCAGAGTGGTCCAGGCCTCCACAACACGGCTACCTTTCTGCCTTGTGTTTTGTGCCTCATTTTACATTAAGTAAACAGACAAACGGCCAATTCCAGAGATCAACTGTAACCCGTGACTGTTCCATAGAAACACATTCCCACTGATTTTAATCAAAAGCATGCATTTAAAGCCTGAGCAAAGCATTAGATGAGAAATAACAACACGAGACGCTGCCTGCAATGTTGTTTGGGCCTTGATGTGAATGTATGGGTTTTAAATGTAGGAACTCTCGTAATTCGATACCAATCATTTTAACCGCCCGCAATGTTAGGGCTGAAAATTACTAATTCATGCATTTCCTACTCTCCTTCTCATTTGGCCAGGACTCAATAAATTCAGACGGCAGTACGGCTCCCGATACGAGCGCCCTCCTGCATGGGCAAACCAGGGGGGCATTAACACTGGTGGTTTGTAAACTGAGCTGGGAAGTTTAATTGATCTAAAAGAATTTAATGTGGCGTAGTGAATCGTAGCTGACAGCAAGGATTTATCTCACAGACTCCCCGTATGAACATAATATTGAGGACATTTTACAGCAAAGGGAATTTTTAATTATGGCCACAAAAATGATTTACCTTGTGTTGACTTAAATTACAGCACTGCGACAGTGCTGAAATTCAGTTTTAATGCCACTCGGAAGAAATGAAGTCAATTAAATAGAAATAGAGAACGGTCTAAATCAACACAATCAGTCATTTATTTTGATTAAACTCATTATACAGATGATCGTCTTAATATTTATTAGAGCCCGGTTTTATGACACAGCACGTTGAAATATCTCATATCGGTGATGTAAAGCTTATCGATGTGCTTGAGGAACTAAATAAACCGTATTCCTGTTTCATTGCTGCTATATTGATACTGAAAATTAATATGAAAGTTTTTAAAAAAAGAAAGAAACAAACAAACGGTTGCACATGTCCTTGCCACTTGCCCTCTCAGTCTCTCTGGACTATTGTACAGCCAGTTTCTATCCAACCACTGCAAAATTCCTTTGATACGCGTTATGGATTTGACAGTAAATCCGAGATTACCGTATTGCTACAGATGAACGGATTCAGTGCAATCCAACAGGATGTGTAGCGGCCAATTCAAACAACTGGCCAGATGTTTACCGATATCCGTGTGGATACTGATGGCAAGATTGACAGATTCTGCCAATATAACAAGAAAGGTCAATTTTCAAAAGTCGTCGCATCGTGAAAGATGAAAATGTCCACCAAGTAAATTTAGCATTTAGGGTCATAAAAATAAGTATGTGTACTTAGAAGTATTTGTCAGTAAAGATTTTATTGATCGGCTCTCTACAGGGCTGGCTTGAAAAGATCTTATTGATCCCACTCGTTTTTGGCAGCTGAGTTTTAAAAAATCAATGTGTTTTTTTCGGGAAATGTGAGCCATGGAATCTGAAGGGGAGATCATCGCTTTTGAGGCGCCTGTGTCGCTGTGTAGACCCCCAGACGGGGGCGGAGGCGGGGGCAGGGGAGGGGGGTGGGGTGTCGATACCGCCACATGCAAGTTTTATTGTTCCAGTAACGGCCCTGCCGACCTCACAGGGAAACTTATCTATCAGAGTGGGCCAACAAATCTCCCAGTGATCCTCAAGGATTGATTTGTCATTAGAAACGGGATCTGGCGCTACCGCGGCAACATGAGTCAAAGGAAACGTGCGGCCGCCTCTCGAAACAGGACACTCCCAAACAGGGGAATTACATAGAAGAGTAGCGTTTCACCAAGTGCCAAGTCACAGGGATGACCAGCTTCTCATAAAAGTGGCCCGAAAAGACCGATCACGGGTGCGGGTCGTTCATCTGGCTGTCCCGGAGTATTTACGGCTCGGCCAAATCAATCCTCATCTATTACTTTTACGAGTCCTCAGCTATGGAGCTTATTAATTGTTGTTTTCGTTGGGCAGGACCCACACCTGTGAAAAGACTTCCACGATTCTATGGCTTGTGAACAGTGAAAGGACTCCACAGGTCCTTCATATTTCTAAGACCATATTCATATATTCACCCCGGCGACTGAAACCAAAACACTTGACAGACAAAATTTTTAAAAGCACATTTATTCGTATGGACGTCCTGCTTATATTAATTTTCTTGGTCACAATACACACTCTCTCTCTCTCTCTCTCTCTCTCTGATAAAGACAATTTGTCTTCTGTTATAGGGGTGTTATGTTGTGGAAGCAACAACCAGTGAAACGTGACTTCACCTGGCTCTTCGCTCCCCCGGGGGTCACGGTTTTCGACGAGAAGGCTTTGTAAAACCCAGAACACAGGTGTGGCAGGTGTGAAGGTTTGGTGAATGAGAACCAAAAACCTTCAGGCTCATTAGACACTGGCTTTCTGTTTGTTTTTCCTTCTTGCTGATACACTTCTAGCCCCAAACCACTTCCCCACAGCCAGCTTTGAGCAAGACACAGCAGCAGCTGATCATTTTTCTTATCCCGCTGTTAATGACTCATTAGCATAATGCATTATCATAATGTGTCACAATGCAATGTGCCCTAATGATGATTAGTGCCCTAATTAGTTGTTGAAAGCTAAACGACCCACAAATGGGCAACCCGTTGGCTTCAAGCAGCTTTTTCAGCTGTGAAGCCAAAGTCACAAAACTTATGGAAACGTCTGGAAACGAGTACGGTGCGAACGTGCCCTTTTGAGTTTAAGACATGATATAGAAGTACACCAAAATACACCTCCTGTCCAAATCATTCAGTGGAGCTGTGATTGGCTTAAGTCTAAGTGTGCCTGCTCACCCGCACCATGAATACAGGCTGGGCCCAATACTTTCCAGCCTTGTCCATGTCTTTATCTGAGATAGACCAGAAGAGGTTTGGACAACTGGCCATACCCAACGAAGGATAGGGTGGTGTTTAAGTTAGCCAGGGTTCCATTACATTGCATTCACTTGGCAGACGCTTTTATGCAGTGCATACCGAAGGTCACTGAAACGACTACAAACAGGTCCGTTAAAGTATATTTCTCTAGTAACGTAGCAGCAGACATCATCATTGAGTCTAGTAGTAAGCTATGACTAAGTATTAAGGTTAGGTCAGTAAGACATGATAAATTACAACATCACAATCAAGACACTTCTGTTACATGAGTGTTCCAGGTTCCTCGGTTTACTGTGACATTAGCCCCCCTCCACCCCAACTTCCTGTCAGGTGACTTGCCCACAGGCTAACACTTGTCATCAATCGGTGATACGCCTCCTTTGATTGGCGCCACCTCTCTCCTGCACTCTCAGAAAGAAAGTCCCCAAAAAAGTACAAACGCTCGTCACTGGGGTGGTACCCTATAGATACGTAAAATTGTACCCCCAGACAGCAATATACAATGCATTTGCACCTTTTTTTGCTTGAAAAAGTACTTATCAGTACCCAAATAGAACATTCTAGTACTTTCAGGGTACATTTGGGAAATGTGTTTCTTTAAGAAAATCGTACCTCCACTGTAGCTTCATTTCTGAGTGTGTAGCACTATGTAGCATTTAGGATGTCAAACAGCCACTTGTCAAACAGCCACTCAGCAAGGTGAGAGCCTTGCTGAACGGCTTGTGCTCCAGCGGGTGGCGCAGTGATGGGGGAAGCTCCGAATGTCTAGGAGGAGAATCTAGCTAAGGGATAATGATAATACTACGCTTAGCTTTAAACATTGTTTGTTGTCAACGTGCATGTATGTTATGTTGGACATTATTTACCTTGTACTCGTGGTGTACAACTGAAAAAGGAAGTAGAGGGAAATATGGGGGGGGGGGAGAAAGACAGGAAGGAGTGACTTACTGTATGTAAGTCCTCCTGGCTTTCAGCCCATACAGGCTGGAAGGCAGCGAGAGCAAGATGTGCAATTAAATTAAGGCCTTTCAAAAGTTACCCTGTCTTTTCCAGAAGGGAAATACAGAGGAATGTAAGGAGCAGATGGAGAGGAGTATGTCAAAACCTGGCTTCCGACCAACTCCTGCGGCGTTTCTTCTTATCCGCCAGACTGGAGAACGCGAGACGCAGTGACCCAACCGGTCCGGACCCGGAGAGCCGCGCGGGTAAGGGATAAACCACCCCTGCCCGGTGACGCGGCTCGGCGCGGCCAGGCCGGTTGGGTCACTGGCGTGGGGATGGGCGGGCGGAGGGCCCCTTTGATCCAAGCCCATTATTTGCTCGAGTTTAGAATTCCACGAGACCCTTTCCACTCCAGTTAACCTGATAAGTCATTCGGCAGTTAACCGTAAAACCGAGAAAACCCACTGGGGAGGCAGATCAGAAATGAGACAAGGAGGGTCAGTCTCTTTTGAAATGTATGCAATTTCAGAGGAGGAATTTACAGAGAAGAAAGGGATCTTAAACGCTCTACAGTACACGTGTACAACAATGTCCCTTTTCTCCTGCCATTGCCGCTTTAGTAGTTAACATTTAGCTGCAGTCAGGAGCATCTGACTGGGGGGAAAAACAACATGTGAAATCGTCCTTAAAGGCAGGCAATAATGAGCCCATCAGATTTGACCGATTCACAGATTTTATTTCCCCCACATCGCTGCATTTATGAAAGCTACTCACAAAACCTCTGCATTCTTTTTTCCTGAGATGGACAGATTATGCAATGGCTTCTATGTTTTTAAAACCTGGCAAAAGTGAAATGCTGTCAGTACCACCTGAGGAGCACCTTCCCACTCAAATCACAAACACATGCAGCTCAGCAGCCGATGGGGGGGCTCTTCTGAGCGCCCCCACAATCCTCTCACTTCACAAGTTACACAAGAAGCCCCCTCTGCCCCTTCTCATATCCACACACAGGGCCACAGGGATCTCTGCCCAAACCAATACAATCAGTCTGCATAACGACAGTACGATAGCATTGCAAGACAGACTAGTCTGTGTTTAAAATATAAAAAACACACACACACACACACACACTGTGGCTGTGCATTGGACATGGATTGAGTTACTCTGAGATTGAGAAAGATGTGATCCTCACATGAAAAGGCCATTGGAGAGACCTTATATAATCTCATGATTTTTGTTCAGGTTTTTTTATTTTTTTACTTAACAGATACCCATGGTTGCGGCAAGGGGGAGGGGCAGATGGGGTCACATGATCTCAATGCTTTTATGCTTTCATGTTGTGTGATCCATTAGGCAGCAGAGTTTTCACCTTTTTTTTTCTTTTCTTTCCCCTAAGTGAGGTAAAACGCCTTACCCCCAAGTCAACAGCAGCATTGGCCCAAAGGGGATTCAAACTTGCAACTCCTAAGACTTGTGTTGCAACCAAAACACCTCATGGGTCATATTATTACTTTCAGTCCTTTGTGATATCTTTTGAGCTGAAACTACAAGCAGAAAACGTGAGTGGCAAAGCAATTTCACAATGTAAGTGTTCACAAACACATCCAGTTAACACATTGCACATTATTATGACCCATTTTAAATATTTAATTCTCTTTTTTTTAAAAAACACAATAGGCACCCCTTCTCTAACCATTATTTTGCAGGCCATAAAAAATAAACAATAAAAACAATATTCACAACATAGTTTTCTGTAAGTTTTGGTTTTGCAAGTGTGTGTTTTTTTTTATTTTTTTACTTTGTCGCAGACTGGCTTCTAACAGACAGCTGTGCTAGTCAGTGCTAGAGATGACTGTGCTAGACTTACAGTTCCAAGCCTCACAACCCCCTGTGTTACAGGATTAATGCACCTTCACTCATTTGTTAGTCATACTGTATTCACTAATGACATGGGCAAACAGTGATGATACAGGCTATTTATTTCATATCTATATTAATGTGATGATTAATACACAATTCATTCATCTATGAGTTAACTTATGGGGTGCATGCGTGCATACAAGTGTCTGTGTGTGTTCAAGTATGTGTGTGTATGTGTGTATCCTTGTGTGTGTGTTCTTTTTAACATGTGTGTGTGTCATAGTGGTCAGCTCAAAGAGCTGTGGGTTCCAGTGATTCTGTACTTGGTGAGTCAGAGAAAAGCATTTAATCACAATTACACTGGCAGCCACGGAGCACTAAACAGAAACAAGGTACAGAACAGCATTCCAGATAAACCCAACGGGCCCTATGCAAAAACACTATCCACCCTACAGGGGAAAACATCTTTTTCATCATCACCGATTTACCAAAACCCTGCCAAATATAATAATTTAACTTCAAATAAAGGGAGTGATTCACTCTGAAAATTAAACGGTTGCAGAGTGGCATATCGGACATTACAGGCACATTATAATACATCCATTTTGAATTAACTTTTTATCCTTAAAGAGCAATATGCTGCAAATGGTTTGTGTTGAAAATTAAACTGCTTCAAGGATGCTTTCATTTAAAAGAATAATAATAATCTCACACTCGCCTGGCCACTGCACCACCACCCTGGAGCCTCCTTTGGACAGCAGTGGTGCACTTGCTATCGAGTCTTCCTACAGACTACTCTTATTATTGGCTGGCGCCCCCTAGTGACTGTATGATCAAAGTCCCACAGAACAGTGAGGACCCCCTTTTGTGCTGGTCTGTATTTAGTGGAATACAAATAAAAAGGCCAAGGATAGAGGAAAGGCCTGGATTTCTTTTGTCTAAACAAGAGTTTTTGCAGAAAAAGAAGCGGTTTGCGGACTATTGCTGGTACACACACACCCTTAAAAGCAACAGGGTTTCCTAAAGCTGAAGATTCCTGAGTGATGTCATCGGTCAGGTCTGTGCTCCCCTGAAACTTAAGGGTTCAGTTACTTTGTTAGTGTCCTCCAGGCATAGTTAGTAAACGTTTTAGCCTGCTCATGCTTTTGCACATACAGCACTGAATATTTGTCCTCTTCATTAAAATGGCTTCACTTAACCAGAACCCAAAGGAAAAGAACAATTACAACTGACGAAATAAACTAAATATTAGATTTTTTTTTTTAAACACTTAAGTCTAAATTAGACTTGTAAAATTAAAATACCATTGAGAAAAACTAGAA
Source organism: Ilyophis sp. 1 JC-2022 (assembly GCA_022702515.1). Lineage (NCBI taxonomy): Eukaryota > Metazoa > Chordata > Actinopteri > Anguilliformes > Synaphobranchidae > Ilyophis > Ilyophis sp. 1 JC-2022. The sequence goes on from CM040402.1 coordinate 57,304,849, forward strand.
TTTTCATGCATGTCCGATTTTTTAATGATTATTATTATTTTTTTTATTATCAAAAAGGTTAGCAGTCATCCTGAAAAATAATTGAAGCGTTTCCCCACATCTACTTAATGTTACTTGGAAGCATGAGACAGAGATGGAAACCTTTTCCACAACACATTAAGATAATGAAAAATAAAACTGACCGGATTAAAAACTTGCAGTAAGCAAATATGCCATGTTTATTTTGTCAAGAAAACCATCCATTTATATATAACCACTTATCTGCTACAAGCACCAAGTCCATTAAAACACAACGTTCTTTTGCTTCTATCCTCTGCACACACTTAACTCAATGCAGCTTTTCTTGTTGGCCTCACACGAGGATTCTTTTATCACCAGCAAAACACGTAGGCCACATATTCGCATGTTTTAATATTCACGCATATAAGAGTTGCTGTAAAACATGCACACCTAATATATAATTCAGTTATTTTCCTGTAATAAAACACATTTTTGGTTCTCTTTTTGTATTTCCCAGACATTGTAGTTCCATTACTTTCTCTTTAAACATTAACAACTGCTTTGTTTACGAAACACGTTCCTCCTCCCCCACCCCCCGTTCTGCTTAAAGATTTAAATGTCTGTCATATCCATCAGGTAGTGGTGCTTGTACACCTTGATGGGGCCGAAGCGGAGGGAAAATGTTTGCCTAAAATCTGCTGAAAATTCAGTATTTTTTTCTCCGTCCATTAATAGGGTGCTTGGTCGGCGATTTGCCAGAACGGCAGTGCTGACCACGGGGGTTTACACTCCGTGGGCTGATAATGAAGGGAATGACTAGCATCGGGAGACTGTCTTCCATTACCTCCACACGTAATGCACTGGCTGACTTCATTCAAATTTGATACCTCCTGACCCCTTCTCAGAAAGGCACTGGGAGAAGAAAAAAAAAATAATGCTTGTAGGCATTTAGCAGTCTGACTGACTTTGTGTACATATAGACATACAAGGTAGAATTATACAAATTCTCACAATTATTACATACACATGTGCAGGCAAACAGAAAGACTAACAAGACGACGCACTTGGTAATTCAAGCAGTTGAACTGTACTACAACTGCTCAACAGATGGATAACAATCACCTTTAGGTTCTTTGGTTTTGTTTTTTTGTCACCTCTGATGTGTACTGTATATAAAAACCTGCTTAAAACACCCACCTGTCTAACCAGTGGGGGAGAAAAAAAACACTTCACACACTCGCGTAAAACAACCTGAACTTTTCAGCTTTTCACATTTTATTTTCTAAACTGAAGCTTTGATTTGATTTAGTTTTGGCATATGGCACAATCTGACAGCCCAATCAAACAATCTAAGATGAAGAGATACCAGAAGATCTAATTCATGGTGGTGATCCATACCAGGCACGTGAGGCTCTGCGCTCCCTCTAAAACGGTACCAGTACACTGTTGTTATTGTGTGTGCAGCACTGCGTGGGTTGCGGGGTTCACCTCATGGTCACGGGCAGAACAGAAACAGAGCCACATGTTTGCATTCCTCTCGACCGGCCTTCCATTCCTGGTGAGAGGCGCGCTTCGATGATGAATTTATCATATCAGCTGCAGTACATGGACGCCGTGGATTGTATGTCTTGATTTCACAGAATACATGCCAACAAGTCGATCTGAAATCTCGCGCAGCTCGAACTTTGCGGCGGTGGCAAATTTCACGATAGAAACCCCACCGAATTGCACTTCAGCCCACGGTTTCGGAAAAGCCTTCCCAGTGCAGGACTTGATCAATCAAGCCCGTGGAGCTGAAAAAGCTACCAAGAGAGCCCCCACCCCCCTGCTGAATACACACGTCACTTATAACAATCACATACAGTTTTACACACTTTACAGTGCTACATAATCCCCTGTAGCAAAAAGAGTCAATTTTTACCACACTCCAGTTTGACCCAATTAGCACAGAGCGCCGTGTTGGTTTGCTCCAATACCGCATGGTGCATTCAGTATACTTCACCAAGGGTTTTTTTTTTCTTCACTAGATGCCAGTGATGTATAACATCTCACTGCAGAACGGCCTCGGATGTGATTTACACTGAATAATATCAAGGAACCTGCAATGCACGAGCAGGAAAAAATAAAAAAAATAAAAAAGTACCACGATTCACAGCCCAGCGGAGCCATCATTCAGCGGTGCAGTTGTGTGTTAGTGCGGACTTGGTGCTGACAGGATCATCCTGGGAGAATGATGCTTGTTTAGGTGGGTTGAGACACTGCGCTCGCCTTCAGCTGAATAGAGCACTTTGTTTGCCATTGTGACAGCTTTCATTATCAGGCATTAGCATTGCCAGAGCAATTCCGCGCTGTTTTTTTAAAATTCTCTCCCCCATTTCCAATTCCACTGACTTGAGCAAAAGGCAACTATATACAAGTCACAGAGTGGGAGAATGGGACAATGCTGGGGTTCAGGAAACACTAGCAGTACTGCACTTCCTGTCAACCCCCCCCCCAGGTCAACACTCACTGCTCCCATTCAAATGGACAGCTTGCTTGAAATGCTCTTGAATAACCTAAATTAACTCACTCAGACGTGAGTGAATCATCTAAAAGGGCAGCAAAGATCTCCACTACAACATTGCGAAGGTGCCTTAAACACAACTGCGCTCGAACTTTAAGACTAACAGAAAGATGTGAGCCATGAGAAAATACAACCAAACAATCAAGCAACCCCATCTCTTAGGATATGATTCCCACCTCTTCTCCCCACAGCTCAGAGAGGCTCTCAATACATTTCAAGTTCAGAAATCCACTCTTCCTCATGTAAGTTAATAGGCCTCAAATCACTGGGCCGATATCCCTTTGAAACTAATTTCTTTCTATTTTTTCCCTTTTTTGTTTTCTTTCTGCCAGAATATAAAATTACCAAAATTAGATAAAGAGTGAGTAACATGACAGAGAAACTACAACCCCCTCAGAGGTCAGGGAGCCTATAAAAGTCAGTGAAACTCAATCGAACCCGAGGGAGCAGGTGAGCTTGGTTCTGCAGCTTTGATGCCTCTCACACATAATAAAAACACACACAAAGGGGCCGCTTCTGCCGGCTGGACTACGGCTCCTCTTTCTAATAACAGCGCGAAGGCTAATCAGTGTATGTGGATGCAAAATATTGGAACAAAATGGAAGATATATGGTGCTTAACAGCAATAATCGTGACAGCCGTTGCCCTATGGGAAAGCAGGAGATTAAAAAACGATGGAGCAAGGTACAGTATTTTCTTTACATGTGAAAAATCCACTTTCAAGGCCTGTGGTTAGCCTACTCTACTACTGCAGCAGTGTCTTTGACCAATGACAAAGAATACACGTGCTCCATTCAAAACGTATTTGCAACTTCCAAGTTCATTTCATAGTCATTGCGACAAGACACTCGTATGGGTTGTCCTTTCTATTCACGGTCAGGTAACTTCAGGCGCGCTCCTAGGACGTCTCTCTGGGATGTGACAACGCAGTCTGATATCTGGCCTAATTGCCTTGCACTTCGGTAACAAACGTCCACGGCTATCTCCCGCCATAAAAGGCCCCTAACTGAATTACCTCTCATTAAATTCATTACGCGCCGCGCCTCATCACGGACAGAGGGGACAGGAGGCTAATGCGAAGCTCTTGCCGCTCCTCGCGGGCAGATAGGGTGGAGGGAGAGTGTCTCCTTGAACGAGACGCGGAGGAAGAATGACAGCAACGAGCAGAGCGCGAGCGGCGAAATTGAGATATCATTAGCGGTTGATGGATCTAATAACGGTGACGAGGAAAGAATAATCTTCCGGCAGGGGGACATCAATCCTGCCGAACAACAACCAGACCAGCCAAATAGTAGATATAGATCAATAACTCTTTTATGGGGGTAAAGGGAAATAAGGGATAATTTGCTTGATAAGTATGGCCCTGACAGGGGCAAATAAACGAGCAAGGATTTATCCCCTAAGTAGCAGATGAGATGACTGCAGTTTGGAGGTCCTTCCGCACTCATAACACCTCTGGCAGGCAAAATAAAAATCAACAACTCGGCACGCGCTGATAGCAGCCATCCGTTATTGGCAAATTGAACTGTCACCCTCGGTGTCATTTCCAGCGAGCCTGATGAAAGAGATATTCACTTTGCTGATCACACGGCAGTAATGTTCTGCTAAATTAATTCCAAATGGAAAAGACATTACGGGCATCAAACAGATAGGGATAGAGAAATAAGCTGGGTGGAAATCCGAGCATTTTACACCTTAAAGACCCGGCTGCGTACGCATCTGAAATGTTTAAAACGTAAAATGTAAGCTATACTATTTTTACTTTCAACAAATGTTAATACTATTTCATCGTTCTACCATTGAAATAAATATATTTTTACGTTACATCACCACATACAACAGCCATACACTGAGCCAAAACCTGAAAATGCAAGTTTACAAATAAAATCAGAAGCTGATTGTTCTGCGTTAAGAAGTTCAGAGTTCATGTAAGCAAATTAATCAACAGCTCATGTATCATATTCCGTCATATTAATAAAATAATTATTGTACATACAAGAAAACAAGAAACTGAAACACGCAAAACACACATACACTCAGATCAGACACGCAGTCAACAACGGCAAACAAAAACCTGGACCGAGTTAACAGAGGATAATTTCCATGATGTAAACGGCAACGAGTTTAAATGTTTCCTCCGCTGAAAACAGTCTCTCCAGGGAATTTGTTCTACCTCACACAAAACGCGATGATCAATTAATTCTGCACACTGCGGACAACCAGGCTTACAATGGTCTCCAAGAGTATTTATTATTGTTCATATTACATATAATACAATTTCATTTCTGACTTAAAAATAAAACTGGCTTGCCCTTGCATTCAGAATTAATAGACCCCAGATCTTAAAAAAACAATGAGTCTAGTGCAGTGTGATAGGAGACTGCTGGTCTACATTAGGGTGAATATTGTCTCTTTATTTTATAAATATAATTATTGTACAGACAGACACACACAATGCACATTTCACTCTAAAGCTATTGTACATTTTTAAAGCACCACCAGACTGTTAGGAAACAGACCTGGGGAAAGTGTGGGAATGCGTGTTTGGGACAGCTGACAGGGGCAAGAAAGGGATCAGAGCACGCTGTGTTATGAAAATGTTATCAAAGTTATCCCGGCCCCTATTACAACCTGGACAAGCCAAGCGGGGAATGAGAACAGCTCACAGGCTGCGATTTCACCGGGGGGGAGGAGGGCGCGTCACAACAGAGAACGTACGCGCCACTCTTCGCTCTTCGTGCCCACCCACTTAAATATTTATAAAGATTCCTATTATTGTATTAACTATTTATTGATTTATAATTTAAAAGATTTATACTGGTCCATTAAAAATTTCTAAAAACGACTTTCACCTATAAGAGATGTCAGGGGCCATTTATTGTCTGCGAATGTCAAATCCAGCCCCCCTTCAACCCCTCGGCATTCCGGGATAGAGAATTACTTTAGCAACCTCGTTCAATATTCATATTGTTTGGATGTTGAGGAGTGCAGCGCAGGCTCTCCGCTGGAACGGGCCATGCACAGCCGAGCCAAACTGTCCCACTAGAACGAAAACGCATTGCCTTTTCGGTTCCCGCTTGTTACACTTATTGATTTACATCTGGGATAAATTTTGTCTTTCCTTCACATGAGCTGTTTTCTTGATCACTTCTTCTCACCTTTGCTGTCGCCAGGGTAGTGTGACAGGCTACGCTGCAGGCGTGCAGCGGTTCCTTTATTCTGTTCTGCTTTTCCCCCCCTTCTTCCACACTGCCATTTTATAGGTTTGGGCATTCAGCTTTCCGTGGGCTTTTCCATCACTTATTTCCCAACAGCATATGAATTAATTTTAAAAATCCACATTCGCGTGATGTCAAATATAACTGCATAGTACAGAAAATTCCTTTTTACACTGTTATCAACTTTGCCATTTTTCAGTTTTGCTATTGCCAGTTTTCCATTTTGTATTGTATTTTCTGAAACTGTTACATTCATATATGTTATGCGCAGAAAACTGCTATCAAAAGGCTTTATCTTTACATGTTTTGACAGAGGATTTCTGTATTTTAATTAGGTTGTCCGTTTTAGCTATTGTCATGAGTACAACGGAACTCTCATAACTCAAATCGAAAAATCTAAAACAGAAGATTATGTTGTGATGTCTCGGACTTATGACAGAAATACCAGGCTGCCCTTTGAAAAGAAGAAAGGGTCAGATCAATATAATTTTGTTCTGGTAAGAAAATGATTCTGTTAGTCATGCTATATGACAAGTACAAGCCAGGCGTGGCCACCAGTGTCATCGGCCATAGGTCCCAGATCTTTCTAGAAAAGCTCACAAAGGTGCGAGGTATGATGTCAGTGTTTAAACGCGGCCCAGGGTGATTTTTATAGTCAAGGTAACTTTTTTTTTTCCTGTTTCAGCTGACCTTTCCCAGGTCAGAGCTTGAGGGGTAAATTTTTTAAAATAATAAACGACTATCATTTCTGAACTCGGCAGGCCCTCCGAACCCCTGGGTGAATTGTGAAAGGAGAATTCTTGAAGGGATGGACAACAAGACTAGTACATTTGGTATGGAATGACCCTGTTGGGACAGGACGCTGGTACATTTGGTATGAAATCACCCCACAGGGACACAAGCCTCTTTTGGTATTAAAAGTTGATCTGTCAATCAAAACTGCACGATTACATTTGCAAAGCAAACTACCGCACATACGTGACAGCGAAGGCTTTAGCAATCACAGGCGGCTAAGCGCAGAGGAACACATTTCACCAGCAAAGGTTTTATTTAGCGTTCGAAAATTCAAACAGCTGTTTTCTGCTTGTGCAGTCTGCGGAAAAGGTCAAATGTGGTTGAATATCTTTAAAATCTTTAAGCAATTTTACAAACAACAACTAGTCTTGCATACCATTTGGAAACTAATGCTCACTGTGGCCAATATGAATAAGGGAAGTGAGCAATTTGTCCTCTCATTTGGGGCCATAAGAAAGATTTCATGCCAAAAATTCAGTGGATGCATCATAATTCCCTTCACGCACTCAGAAGAGGATGAAAGAAACGTCTGTAATAAGCACAGTGGTCAACGCAGCAAGCATGCACAGAAAACAGTTTTTCTAAAACTTGAAAAGAAACATGTTTCTTAAAGGCCAGACAATGACCAGGAAACCGTTAAAGCACAGCTTCAGCGAGGGGATTAAGCCAACACATGCTTGCCTATTATTTCACCTAATTAAGTCTTTTGGCAAAGATTTGCAACAGAACAAAAGGCGGGGAGAGAGAGAGAGAGAGAGAGAGACGAGAGAAGGAGAGACAGTGGGGGAGTGAGACAGAGAGCGCGAGGGAGAGAGAGAGAGCTTATTAAACATTCACTGTACGGGTTCCAAGGTGGAATATTAATATGTCAGTACATTAAGGCCATATATGATTCAGCATATTGAAGCTTGGAAGGGGGTATTAATCACAACGTAACAAAAGGTCTCCACGGAGTGCCACTGAGTCTCTTTTGTACCACTAATCACCTGGAATAAGCCCACAAGTTTACTGGCTTAAAATGGGCCTTTTACCCATAAATATACTTTTCAGTTTAACCATTTACTGCATCATTCTGTCTGACATAATAAAATATAAGTCAACCTATAGTATATATTAAACATCATAAACTTTATTCTAGGTAATATCCCTAGCTCTTCTGGGTGGGATAACATACGCATTAGGTGGTGGAACCGCTCTTCTGGGTGGGATAACATACGCATTAGGTGGTGGAACCGCTCTTCTGGGTGGGATACCATATGCATTAGTGGTGGAACCACTCTTCTGGGCGGGATAACATACGCATTAGGTGGTGGAACCGCTCTTCTGGGTGGGATAACATACGCATTAGGTGGTGGAACCGCTCTTCTGGGTGGGATAACATACGCATTAGGTGGTGGAACCGCTCTTCTGGGTGGGATAACATACGCATTAGGTGGTGGAACCGCTCTTCTGGGCGGGATAACATACGCATTAGGTGTTGGAACCGCTTGCTCTCACAGCATAATAAAGTAAAGCTTCATGCTCGTGTTTTTCATACCTCATAATAGCACACCAACCAAATGTTTCCAATATGGAGAGGGCAAATCAATACACGATCATATGCAGCGTAAGTTCAAAGCACATGCATTATCTTACAAGATAAAAAACAAGACCACAATCAGTGCAAGCTGGGCTCTGTGTAGTTCCAGGTGAAATTCAGGACTGGCTCACAGTGACTGGAAATCTGAAATGGGACACAATTAATCTCATCCTGCTGCTGGTGGTGGTGGTGGCACAGCGAAGACTCGAGGAACACAATTGCCGATTCCAAATTGAGGAGGAAAACAAAAAAATATATATATATTATGAATATATACTAAAGTTCTTATATATCTTACCTGCTGGTCACCACTATAAAGACTACTGACATCCCCAGCAGATGTAAATTTACCCGGTCACCCGGGGCATGATTTTTGTAATTGAATGATATCTCTGCCGCTGAATGGTGCTCGTCTTCATCACCATATGCTCCACACAAAGAGGATGAAGAGCAAAGGCAGGACTGTAATCCTGTTCCTCTCCACATCTGGGCCAGACGCTGTGGACAGGGCTGGCTCTATGCCTGGCCCAAGTCAACAGATTCACAAAAAACATGAAAGAAAATTAGCGCTTTTGCATCCTCTAAATATTCCATTAATTATTACCATACACAAAAAAACACAGCCAAAAAAACAACAAAAAATGTACAAATCTAAGATACGTGCACAAAGTCCTGGGGGAAGTAAGCTCGTTTAGCAGGGAATCCTCCCTGACATCTGTGATGCTACAGTACAGGAAAAATAGTGAGGTCAAGCAAGCACCTGAATCAATTACCAGTATCTCTACACCTGCATTAAAATTTAACGCCCTGGGAAGTGAGCGGGTAAGCCCTGCCTGGGACATGGTAATGACCCCGCCCGCACCTCCCCCGCAGCTCACACTTATCCTCTACATCGCGTGTCGTCTGGGGGCCGCCACCTCGCCCAGCAGACAGGGATGGGCAGTGACTGACTGACTGACGGGAAGAGTCGCCTCTAATGGGAAGAGACGCCTCAAATGGGCCGTAAAGTGGAAGACCTCAGGAGACGGGCGGGGGAAAGCCTGTGCACGTCTCTTTCGCTCGCCCTCCCTCCCTCGCCGCACACAGTCCCTGTCTGCTCCTGTCCTGTCCAATCACAGAGCCATCCGCTGACGAAGCCGTCAGCGGGCCAGAAGGCCCACTCAAGTGGAGGCCTCCAAGGGCCGCTCTCTGAAATGAATACCACTGGTTCACCTTGTAATTATCGTTTAGCGTACACTTCTAATTACGGCTCAAAACTAGTTGCATTTTGTAAACACGAGGACTGGTACTGTGGATCCCCTCACTAATGGCTTTTTGTCCTGTAGCGGTGATGTGGTGAAGGCACCCTGACTTTGGGGGAGTCAGTCAGTGAGCCATTCAGTCAGTGAGCGAGTCAGTCAGTTAGTCATTCAGTATATCTGCGGATCATTCAGTCAGTTAGTAAGTCGGTCAGTCCGTCAGTCAGTGAATCAGTCAGTTAATCGGGCAGTGAGTCAGTCAGTGAATCGGGCAGTGAGTCAGTCAGTCAGTCAGTTAGTTGAGGGGCATGCTGACATAGCAGTTTATTTATTTTTTATTTATTTTTTATTTTTTTAAGAATCCCAGGAAAAAGTGGAGGGGGAAGGTTTTTTGTTGTAAAAAAGAGCACAGGCCAACTCAATTCAATTTGCTCACAATTCGATCACATCAAAGGTGTTTGGTACATCCAGCAAACCCGTGTCCTGGGTTTGAGTTCCTCCTAGGACCATGCAAAACAGTTTGTTTTTTTTACTCTCTGGATACGGCCAGTGGAGTTGTCCCGCAGAGATCTGGAATTGAAGTTAACGTGTCATTCCAAAGCCAGGTATCTGTGTTCCGTGTGCTCTCTGAAAGCACTTATGGTTTTCCTGGACTAAAATAAATGAGGAATTTCCTCAATCAGGCCTGCACATTGGTGCAAGCTCCTAGCCAAGCGTGGGATGGCCCACGCAGGGATGAGTGAGAGGAACTCTACGGCAGGGCTCTTGGGACTAAGGCCTGAATTATACTTTGTTGCACAATCCTTTCGACAAGTGTCGAGCGACAAAATGAAGGCCTCGTATGACGCTTGCCATTTATACTTTGGCGAAGATCTGGGATGAGGGTTCTGTTGTCTCTTAAATCACGGCTGCACTCTGTGAAATTATTGAAATCACTACCTTTTCACTTGTCAAAAGGGTCGTGCGACGGAGTATAAATCAGGCTTAAGCTTCACACTGCAACGTGGGATTGTCTTCCATTGTCTTCCATTGTCTTCCATTATCTTCCATCATCAAGCAGGACAGCACAAGATTACACAAGGCAAACTTCACCATCCATTCTACAGCAAACTAACTTGCAAACACTACTGGCAGCAAAAGCACCAACCAATCAGCTTCTGCCAATTACAAGCTAATCCAGCAAGTTAGTAGTATGCATTCCTGTGTGTCTCAATAACCAGTGCAATGCACACAGGGCGGTATCGCGTATTAATGACACAGGAAGTGTCTGAAATGAACAACATGCCAGTATTCCTTAAGATCTAGTGGCGAGTCAGATAGGTATGCTGGATAGTTGAGTAAAAACCATAGAGGGAGTGGGGGAATCCCCATTTTTTAAAAACATAAAACATCTTCCAATGTACCTTTACACATTACTGGCAATGTGATTCATTTTGGGCATGTTGAGAAACAACATAGGTGATTCATCAGGTAAGAGGCTAAATAAAATACATTTTTTTTGAGGAGCGTTTCTTTCATGGCACAAACCTCATTTCTAATTCAGATTTCTACTAAAAGGATACATTTAGAATGTTTTGAATAAACTGACTATCTGATCTAACGTCAGTACAGTTACTACAGACTGAATCAATACAATTTGCAATAAACAGCACAGCAAAGCGAATGAAAGCACACAGATAGTTACCGAACATTGTGGAGGCAAACGGAGGTCTAATATGTTCTAGTCTAAATCTGATATGCTCTCGCACAGCTGTGAAAGACACACAGACACGCACGGAAGTAGGACCAGATTTCAGGATGAACATCACACATTATTGGCACTAATGTTTCACGTTTTCTAATCTTGCGAAAAGCAGGAAGCTGCAGTTCGAAGCCCAGATGTCGAGTACATCTGCAGTACGTAATTAGAACTTCCCTTCTGAGCGTGTCAGGGGTACGTCTCAAGGAGGAAAGCCAGAGAACAAAGGCCACGTGATCCTTCGGCTCATCCCAAATAGGATCTGTCCTAAAGTCCTCTCTGGAAAACCGGGTCACGTAGCCGTGTTCCTCCCACGACAACCTCCACTGCCGACGGTTGCGTGTTTACAGCTGTGAGTTCTATATATGGCAGCTGCACCTTGCAACAATTCAGACAGATAACGTCCAGTATACGGTATTTAAAACAGCTATTAAAAAAAACTTTAATTTGTCAGCAGTGCTTGCTTCTGGGCTCGGCCTTGCTGACTTTAAGGCCCAGCATACAATTCAATATTCCTGCCCTGCCTTGTTCATTCTTTTTCCGGATCGTTCTTTTTTCTTGGTTCTGCATAGGCCTTGTTTGGAGCCCAATTATCCTCTGCCTTCTGTTTGGGGCTCTCTCTGTGCTTGTGATAAAAAACAGTAACTTCCAAAGCAAACTGGTTCTTAATTTTCACTGACAGCCTCCTTTAAACATGAGGGCCGAATCCATGCCCTAATTGAAAGCACATTCCTATTCCAAACAAATTAAGCACAATTAAGGCTTCTGAGTTATGAGTATCTATCACTACGAGATGTTTTTGTAAAAATCACCACATTTAGATCAAAGTCAGTCGACCCTTTGCTTAATTGCCTCATTAAGACCCTTTGCAATGGGCTTCATAAATATAGGCCCTGCTAGTTTCATTTGGGAATTACTCTAAAAGACGACCCTTAAACTAATCATTTCCACATTTCCATAAAAGGTTCATCTGTTTTAGGTAGAAACAAAATGAGATTTCTTTTTTTTTTTTCATGGAACATAATTTGGGGGTCTTTTTATGCTAGTGTGATTTATCATTTCATTAAAAAAGAGCCGCTCAAGCATTAGAAGAGCAGTGTGAGGTGTCAGGAACCAGCGCTAAGGCAGGACACACCCGTTCTCAATAGCACATACCAACACTTCCCTCGCTAACATAAAAATTCCTCAAAACACAAATTCTGCATGCTTGACCCACTTTACTGAATTACTGTTTGTTGTTGCTGTTGCTATAATCAAAAACATAATTTTCAAATACGCAAGAGCTTTGCTCAAGCTTTGATCGCTGCATCCACCATCTCAGTGAACAGGAAAAAGGTGTCACACAGAAATCACATGACAGGAAGTGAGTTATGTACCACTGGATTGAATTAGCCTTCCCAGAAATGTAATTTGAGCTTGACTGGCTTTTAATTCAAACTTTTAAATTAGGCGTACATCTCTGCACAACATGCTTTTCCAATTTGGACTGTAACTTGTATTAGAGCAGCAGTAACGCAGAAAACACTGACTGGGATTTTGAGTCCAGTCCTAAGCCACATACCCGCCGGTTTAATTTAATCATACGGAGAGCTATAATTACTCAATTTCAAAAACTAACGTTTGACCTGCTTTTCATAAAATTAACAATAATAATAATAATAATAATATATATATAAAACCACTGTATCGCATGGTGTGATGTCATTTCTCAGTTATGCAACATGTTGGCAAAGACACTGTATTATTGCAAGTGAGCAGATAGGCTGTTAATTTGGAGGACGACTCGCAGTCGCGCACATAAGTAAGCTCCAGTCAGATGTGAAGATGACTGATAATGTTGGAACAGCAGGACCTCTCGCTGGGTTTATTGCCCCCTAAGTGCTCTTTACAGAATGCGTCTCTTATCTTGCACTGACAGCACTAATAGAATATGCATAGCTCTATTAGCATACAAGGTAATAGCACCCTCGAGGGGGGGCACTGACATAAAACTTTAAGTAGAAATCAAAACAGGAGAAGGAGAGGAGAATAAAGGAACACTATCACTGAGCCAAAACAGGGCCTGGGGCAGACGCACGCACGCACGCACACACACACACATGCGCGCACACACACACACGCGCACGCACACACACACACGCGCACACACACACGCATGTGCACGCACGCACGCGCAGAGACACGTACACATACACGGACACAGAGACACACGCACACAGACACCCACACGCACACAGACACCCACACACGCATGCACACATACACCCACACACACACATACACCCACACACGCATGCACACATGCACGCACGCACACGCAAGAGACACAGACACCCACACCCACACATGCACGCACGCAAACAGATACACACCCACAGACACAGGCACACAGACACACATGCACACACACACACGCGCGCACACACATACACATGCAGACACACACACAGAGACACACACACACACACAGACACATGCACACAGACACACATGCACACACACACGCGCACACACACATACACATGCAGACACACACACGCACACAGAGACACACATATACACACACACATGCAGACACACACACACACAGTCAACACTCTTGCCACATGCTAAATCTTGTGGGAATGACATGGAATAGGATCCCACAGAAACCACCAGCTTCCCCAAATAACTGAGCGTAATGTTCCCACCAGCCAGGTATTTTTCACCAGTGCGCCACAGCCAAACGACCTCGTGTCCTTGTGTCCTTGTGTCCTTGAGCAAACTAAAAGTTCGGTAGATGAATCTGGAGACGAACGAAGAACGAAGAAGCTAAAACTTCATAAGCAACCCATGAGGGATTAAGGCCAAGAAATCCATATTATTTATGATTTCACTCAATTATGGATATGCGTACATGATTGGAATAAAAACAGTGGAGGTAGTGAGAAATCCTCAGCCATTTAATGTCTCAACAATATCATCAAACAAGGCAAAGCCTGCAGATGACCAACTCACATTAGTTTTACTTTCTGGAAGATTCATCACAATGTCTCAATATAAACCTATTTTCATGAGATTGTATAACCATTCCTGTTCAGCTTGCTTTGAACAGCTAGGGGATAAATAACAAGGCAAAAAAAGTAAAGAAAATTGTTCCATAAGAAAGCAATTATGACAAAAAATCTGTAAAATATGTACCAAAGGAATATGGTTTGGTAGATCACTCTGGGTTACTTTCCAGACTTAGTGAACTGCATTTCCACTTATTAACTTTTATTACGTATCTGTTAACCTTGGTTAAAAGTCAGAGGAAGTCATGTCAGGAATGGCTGAGAATTAGAGCCTTCAGGGTCAATGGATAAGTATCTAAAATCACTCACCTTCCTTTAAAAAAAAAAAAAAATCTCTTCAGGGTGTGCTAAAACCAGGAGCAATGAAATCAAAACTAACACCGAAATAGTGATAATTACATCCATAATTATAATTAGAGTGATTAGAGGTTCTTACTTTAATTCAGTTTTTTTTTTGTTCGCTGTAGCCATCAATACCAGCCATATGTGAACACCAGGGCCATCTGGCCAACTATCAGCCAGTCAAAATTATTCTGCAGCCAAGTTCATAATGCAAAAACTGACCTGGGCATAATTAACAATTTATAAATCATTCAGCTGGCTGTGCTCTGGACAGGAGGAGGAAACGCGCGGAGAGGAAACGGGAGAGTGGTTTCGGCCTCGCTGCATGGGCGGCTGCGTGATTTTTCCTGACCAAGAGCGGCCGGAAAGAACCGGGTCACCGCAGGGGTCAGCCCGGTCCTGCTGAACAGCACCATTAACGCACTTTACCGCGCAGGTCGCTCGCCCACGAGAAACTCCTACCTAGGCGGTAACAAGGCCTCAGCAAGAGATCCCCTCGTTTAGTTCTGCGGGCGCATAAAGTGCCAATACTGTTTGATTCCAAACCAGGGGGGGGGGAAATATAATATTTGAGCCGACTCATAATTAAACTCGGCACATCCTTTACGGGCCATTTTATACCGCTGATGACTGCGTGCTCCAACTCCGATAGACCAATAAAACATGGCCGTTACCGCGACAGACGCTATTTAAGAGCCATCAGCTTTGTCTTCAATAGGGCGTCGGGTGTAAAATATGATAGAGAGCAGACCTTCTCTCGGATTGCTTTTTATTTACTGCGTTTCTGGCATGTTGTGGCATCATATGGAATGGAATGCAGCCCGTTCAAGCCGTCTTCTTCCAAGTCTGATGCTCCACAAGTCTGATGCTCACAATCTGGCGCTAGCACAATAATAAACACACATTCACCATCCATCGATAAATTCAATAAAATTTTATTCAATTAAATTTTATTTGTATAGCACTTTTTTTTCAGAGAACTGTCTCAAAGACGCTGTACAGAGTAACTGAAGGGAAATTGTGCAAAAACCAAAAGCCCGAACCCCCAAACAGCAAACATGGTAAAAACCCCCCAGTGAGAAGAACTCTAACCATGTGTGCTTAATGTTCTATACATGTACACATACAATAAATTAGATACGGTGCAGATCTCTTCATTTTTTTACATTATTGCATAAACTGCAGGTATGTGTTTTACAGAATTGATTGAGAGATTAGTATATTTCTGTAAAACACACACATGCAGATATATTATGATATTATATTATGATTCTCTCCAGTTACCGAATCTAGAGTCGTCGTCTGAAAAGACCATGGCAACAATGAGGAATTTTTTAAATATTCGCTTCTAACTGAACGAAAGCCACTCCGTTTTATTTAATTTTTTGTGCTGAAGCTGCAGGTCCAGAACTTGCAACTGAAACTATTAGGTTCCACCTTCACAACAACAACAGCGACGTAAGATGAATGCAAGCACTATGGCTGCACTGTAAATGCCTGCTAGTTCCCTCTGGTCCATACAGATGGTTTGGCACAGTGACAAAACAAACTGGGCCCAGAATCAAAATCCAACCTCTATTTCATGGTGGCTTAGCACTTTCTATTTCACCAGATTACAGTTGCAATATTTTAGGTCCTGCACTGCAATCCGTGTGGCTACTTACAGGAAAGACATAGAAATCAACTGGCACAAAAAGTGTTACACAGTATATAATGATAATACATTAAAAATGTAAAAATATTTAAATGTATTTTTTATATTTCAATCATAATAATCATTGTAATGTTATTTTTTTATTTGTTATTACTATATAATAGGAGCTTTACAAGGGGTACATCATTGTGAATGTCACTACGATTTAGTCAAATATGTTTTTGAATGAATTAAATTAATTTCAGGTTGTAGTGTTAATACATACAAAATGGTCGAGTGAGTGGAACCATACCGCCTATCTGCGAGGGAACCTGCGTATGAATGCGGAATGAGAAATGTAATATACGCTGTGCTTGTCCCCGAGGCCTTCTCAGAGCGCGGTCAGGAGTTAACGCAGAGCCTCAGTCACTGCCATCTGATCCCGGGATTTCCTGGACGCTGACACCCCTTCAAATGCCCCTCGCTCAGAACGGGAGAAACAAGGTGGCTCATACCGGTCTATCTTCCGCCGGCTGTCCTACGCAGCGCTCCGCTTCATTTTAGGGTTGTTTTGGTTTCTTTTCTTTTGCCACTGTCAGAAAACTCTGCCTGCATTTTTTTTTTAAAAGATTGGCTTTTTCAAAACAGCCATTCGCAGGCAGTTTTTTTTGTGTGTGTGTATTACAGGGCGCTTGAACGGCACCTTAAAGAACAGAAATGCTTACCGTTCAGGTCGGTCGAGGGAAAATATTAGATTTTAGCTCTAGATTTAGAGATCAAGAATAAAATGTGATGTCTTTTGGCTTCAGAAAAATGAAATAAATGCAACCTGGCTCAGCGGCTCCTAAAATGGAATTACAGGAACGTGGAGTAATAAGCCAATGCCAATGTTCTGCATGGAATGTTCTGGTAATTAAACAAAGCTGGTGGAGGGGCTAATAAACACAGAATATGTGTGAGGGAGAGAGCGAGGGTAGGATAGAGACTGTGAAAGTGTGTGTGTGTGTGTGTGTGTGTGTGTGTGTGTGTGTGTGTGTTTAAGAGTGGGGGGGGGGGGATGACAAAGAGAGAAACAAGAAGAGACCCCACTTCAGCAGTTAACAACACGGGTAATACATTGATCCTGGAAAATCACTTAGAAAATCCAGCCATTACAGCAAGTCTCTAACACAGAACTAGAAAAGAAGAGGAGCGTACCTCCCCCCCCACCCCCACCCACACACACACAGCACCCTTCTCTGGGGTTCAAAGGGGACCGGCCCACTCCAAACCCACCCGAGCCACCGCCTCAGCCTACCCCGGCTCACTTAACCATGAGATTGAGTGGAGGGGCGCACTGAAGGACCCATTGTTGATTACTCATTACTTAACCTGTAATGTGTTCCACCCCCTTTTCCCCATGCCATGTTTTTTCCTCCCTCCTAAATAAATGGAAAAATATTCGCTGCCCTAGGCTAGCGCTGAACTCCTCACTCTCCGCGACCAATCTGGAGCAGCACCCTGTGATGTAACCAGGGGGCCCCGAGCCGAGCGCGAGAGCGAGAGAGCCGGACCAGGGGGAAGGCGAGAGGCTGTAACCTTCAGCCCTTCCAAAGCTGCACTTCTTAACCTTGGTATTTAAAATCCAATAACACTTTATGAATGTTTTAGTTAGGAGTCATTAATGCAAGTGAGCATCTGTTTCCAAAAGAATACAAATGAGCTCTGTCCCTGAACACACCCCCCCACACTACCCCCAGAGGGTAAGTGCGCTGGGTAACGCCGCCCTCAACACTAGGCAGGAGCATTAAGCCCGGGCAGTTTCAACAGACCCCGCCACAGCGCACTACCGCAGGGTCTACAGGCCTGGAGGACTTCCTAAGGTCACCTAGAGGGGAAATAAGTCAGTCCAATGGCCAGGTGTCAGGACAACCTGTGGTCCTTACGCTATTGCGAAACAGCCTTTCACAGGGCTTAAACCACACCGCGCATGAAAATGAACAGCTCCACCTCTGCAGAGATGTCACTCGCTGGAAGGCAACCGACGCTTGTTGCTCTCTCTCTCTCTCTCTCTCTCTCACTCGCTCGCTCGCTCCCCCCACAGCAATGCAGGCGTAAACGCACGGTAACAGCGCCACCAGCACATCTTAACGGCGCAGAGTACAGCTGCAAGAAGAAACCAAAGATCACTCGACATCTGGTCCTTTGTTTAACAGGCACATTTTCACGCGACAGCTGTACGGCTTTGCAAACCCCCCGTTGAGATTAATCTTTTTTTTTTTTTTTTTTTAAGCACTCACCAAAAATTACCAAAATTTTAACAATCAAACAAACCTGTCAAAAGGCAGCCGTTGAACTGGAAGCCATTAACATTCATGCTAATTGTATCGCATAATGCAGCTATTTCAAATGCATATACGCCAGAGATACGTTTTGGGAGAGGCACATTGCAGTCAAGGAGGAAAAGATGAAGTGGGCAGCACTATATGAAAATGTTACACACGTCCAACCACGTTCTACAGGCTTTTCTGATTCACATCGTCTAACAGAGGGCTCTGAAACTCATGTCACACCAAGAGAACGGTCTAATTCTCGACCAGAGACTGCATTTTTGTTCTTTCACGGGGGTGGTGGGGGGGGAGGACCGACACTCCCCCACTTCCTAATGTACTACTTATATCTTAAAATAACAGAACGGCACCAGCTACAATCCGTTTACGGGCCTCCGACTTCACGTTCCGAACCACGATGGGAACCAGTGGTAGGATAGGGGGGCCGGAATATGGAGAATATGGATGCCATAGGTCCAATGATGATGGAGTGTCTACAAATATGACTCAAAACAGGTCATTGTATTTCAACAAAGTGTAAGGGAGAAAAGATTTGCTTGTTAACTCCTGACCTTTTAAGTATGACCTATGAAGGCGGCACTCCCGATCGAGGCAGAGAGAGGCTGTGCAGTGTCACCCTCATTATGACCCGATAAAAACTCTGTTACTCTTCAGCAAGAAGCCATCCATCACGGGGCCTCTCTAATCAGCATGTTTGTCACTGTAACTAAACAGTGGCGTGAGCCACGCTGGCACACTATTGGCTGTGACAGGCAGAAATAAATCTGCCTCTAGCCAATCGGCAGCGGGCAGCAGAGCGTGACAGGGAAGGTGACAGCCATTTGAGGTCTCAACGAGCGAAAGATTAGGGGAACCGGCTCCCACTCGGAGGTGAAGGAAGCTTTGAGCGTTTGTAGCTCTTCTGCGGTGCTCGAGTCTTTCGAGCTGCAGAGCCGCAGAGCCGCGAGATCGCTTCGTTCCCGACAGACAGGTCCATTTGTTCGGCTAAAGCGATTTTGGTCACTCTTTACAGGGGAACAGATAGGTGTCCTGTTCCCTTTCCTTTAAAAGCATCACACAGGGACCCCTCTGAAGGAACCAATGGCCAAAAAGGCCACAAACACCCGTTTGATTTAACAAACAAAGTATATTTATTTTCAGTGCCGTCAGCCATTTCATGCGTCACGTTGACATCAGTTTTGCGTCTTCCGTACAGTTCCTCTTGTCCGGTTTCATTCCACATTCCTTTTACGCCTTTTACAGGCCACAAGCAATTGTTTGAGTTGAACATTTTGAGATTACCGCGTGAACCCGAATTAACAGGGCGGCGGCATAATGGTATAATGGTTAAGAAACTGGGTTCGATTCCCAGGGAGGACACTGCTGCTGTACTCTTGACCAAAGGTACTTAACCTGCACTGCTTCAGTGTATATCCAGCTATATAAATGGATACTATGTAAAAAATTCGAAAAGCCGTGTTAGATGCCGTCGGTTAAATGCCAGTTATGTAATGGAACAGAATAATGGAAACTAAGAGCTCTCTTTGATTCCAGATTGTGCTGGGGATTTTGGATCAATTCTTGTTTTTTGTTTGGTTTGCTTTGGCCTGTCCGTCTCCAGGGGCAGCATACAGTAGCTCAGTGTGGACCTGCTGACCATTTGGCTGAGATTTCTACACACCAGAGGTCACCAGCTGTAGGCCGAAACGAGGCCTGCCTGTTTTCTTGCAGAGCTGTAACCGACGCCGAGCCGCTCGACACACCACCTTGCCTGTACCGTAAAAATTCCCCTTGCTTTTCAGGAAATCACAACTGGCACTGTTATTTCGGGGGTTTGATGGCCTACATCATAACAGCAGACCTCCTTCTCCTCTTCGGCTGCGCCCTGGCGCTGATCCCAGATCAGTCCCAAACGCCTTCCTGTACTCTGCCTTTTACAGCGCAGAACTGTAATGCACCGTCTGTCAGAGTCCTATAACTCTGGCTCCTCCATCTCCTTCCAGCCACCGGGGGAACGCTTGAGGAATAATACTACATAAAACTCAGCGCATGGGTGGTGTCACACAGAGTAGACCGTGGGAGTTACTGTGAGGGACAGGAATGGGCTTCACCCGCTGTCTGGGACATTGCTTTCGCTGCAAACACACACTGGATAAAGAGACATTTTTTAAAAAGCGATCGCGTAAAAAACAACAACATAATAATGTTTGTACCTATTTTCACATTTTACAGCAAGTTTTTTTTTTCCTTCCTCGTTTTCTTTGTTGTTTCCCCACCTGAACTTTTCTATGGGTTAATGTCCCCTTCAGTGTAAGCCAAAGTCAATAATGTAATCTAGCAACTGCATCACTAACAATACGGGAATGATTCATCATTTCGAGGGCCAGAACTGTGCTTAGGGTTTCGCTCCTTTTGTAGAAAAACAGAGAGTATGTGTGTATTCTCAAATGCTACTTTTGTCTTTCTCCCCACAAAGCTGTCAAAAACATTTAGCATCTGGAGAAATGACATTCAAATTTTTTTTCCTCAATTCCACAATTTAATACTTGACAGGTAATTTTGAATAACAAGATATTGGTGGTCCAAACACCACCTTTTTTTATTATTATTTTTTATTTTTTAGGAAAGTGTGAAATTCAAACCTGGCTACTTCAAAATGGCTTGTCACATCCTTTTGAATGAATGCAGATAATTAAAATATTTTAATGAAATACATGTCTTTTATCAGTAGATTTCCCTCTTTTTGAATTGTCCTGTTCTGACCCCATTTTAGGTAGAAGCAACTTAGGGTCCTGCCGATTTACTGATCTGAGAATGACATTACAGGTAAACTCATTTTAAACGTGATTTGTTTGTGTCAGAATGGCACTGCATGGACACTAACACTGTGTACTTGCAAATATTTCATATACTGCGAGTGAAATTCAGTTTGGGGTTACAGCAGGTGAGCTTATTTCTCAAGAAAGGCACTCACTGACACACACTCCGATTGTTATTCAAACGTGTAGCTTTACCCTCACCCACAACTAACCACAACTCTCGCCGTTATCCTACACAGCATTGCCCCAGTCATCAATCAACAGCGCCAGCATGTTGTAACATTTCTAATCACTGCATAAAAGTGCAGTGTAGCGTAACGATATGCATATGCACTGGCACATTCACTCAGCAGCACACACAAATGCAATTAAAGCCTTTTGTGTTGTACCCGTTTATTATTTTTTTCAGTACAAAAATAGGCCGTCTTGCATATTGCTAATGATATCATGGCTGGCAGGGGCAGTCGGTGGGGGCCAGAGCAACGTCGCCCTGACTTTAAAACCACAAGGCTGCATGTTCAGATATCCCGCGAGCCACTGCCATTGTGAGCTTGTACCATCTCCCGCCCATCCGGTGCCATAAGCAGTACTATTACAGGGGTGAACGATGTACTCTTACATTTTTAAAATCCATTTCATATGAGGCACCATGTTACTCATGCTGGTAAAGTTAGCCAGACTTATTAGAGACCGATATCGCACCATCGCCGCCCTCCACCTGTATGCCAACCCCAGGATGGTCCCCGATGCGGCGGGTTCACGCACTCGCTGTGATGAACCAGCCTGTGACAGCACCATTTTCACTCCTTTCCTTATAAACAGAATATAAAACAAAACCTGCTACCCTCACCATTGAATAACTCAGAAGCAGTACATACTGATGCAGAAGGGTGGGTGGTAGAGGACCCCTTATGGCCAGAAAATATATAGCTGTACCCCCCACCCCACCCACCCCCCTTCCCTTGTATTGGTAGATAATGGTTTAATAAGAAGTCTGTTTTTTATTTTAAACACTAGTAGTAACCCCAGATCACATTTCTCACTCTGTGGGTTTTAAAAAAAAAAAAAAATACATATCAGGGGAAAAAAAAAAATACATACGCTCATTTCTGCAATGTAAAACGACACTATATCAAATCAAGCATTTCCATATGTGGGCTGCCGACGCTGGGGTGTGTGGCAGATAGACAACCGCACAGGGGAGGGCGGCAGGGGAGGGGAGGAGAGATGCAGTGGGCTATGGCGCCACCTAATGGAGGGTGAGAGAAATGTCCCAGTCCCAGCCGAGCCAGCAGCGTTGGAAGTCAGCTTCAATCAGCCACAGGGACGGTTACACTAGCAAGCTTCAGCAGAAGAGGAGGAGCGG